>CM067508.1:24910739-25171374 GCA_034509495.1 Acestrorhynchus altus
TAAATGAGTACATAGTGTCAGAATAATAGGGCTGTGTATTGGCAAGAATCAGGTCATACGGTACTTATTGTGCTACAATATTACAATATATTGTGATGCTTTAAGTTAAGATTAAGCACAACAAAATGAACCACTGTCTGCCATCTGACCATCTTTACCTGCATTCTATTAATTAAAATCAATACTGTTTTAGAGAATCAATACAGTATTGCAAAACATATCGCAATGTTTCAATATAGCGATACTTTCTTACAGCCGTACTGAATATTACAAGTATTACAGTACTTATAAGAACTTCCCTATTTTTTAAAGCCTATAGATGTTATTGTGGTTGTTGTGCATCCAGTTTGCACAGTCTGCTAGTTTCACCATCTAACTGGTTACATTTAGATCTGATTTATATTTTGTTTTATTGTTTCAAGTCTGCTGTTCTGATTCCATCCTTCCATCCATTATCTGCCGCTTATCTGGGGTCTGGGTCGCCCCCAAAGAGGCCCAAACCTGCTTTTCCCCAACCAAGGGGAACCAATCCCCTTCTGGGGGGATTCCAAGGCCTTCCCAGCCAAGCCAAGAGATATAATTTCTCCAGCATATTCTGGGTCTTCCCTTGGGCCTCCTCCCAATCAGACATGCCTGGAACACCTCACAAGGGAGGTGACCAGGAGGCATCCAAACCAGATGCCCAAACCACCTCTGGATTCTCTTGATGTGGAGGAGCAGGAGCTCTCCTCCCAGCCCCTCCTGGATGACTGAGCTCCTCACCTCTAAGGGAGAGTCCAGCAAACCTACGGAGAAAGCTCATTTCAGCCACTTATACTTGGGATCTCATTTTTTCGGTCACTCCCCAAAGTTCATGTGTGAGAGTCAGAATGTAGATTGACTGGTAAATTGAGAGCCTTGCCTACTAGCTCAGCTCTCTCGTCACCACAACAGACCAACAAGTCTGCAACAATGCAGAAAGTGCACCAATCCACATGTCATCTTTCCCTCAAAACTCTGAGGTACTTGAACTCCTCCACCTGAAGCAGGAATTCATTTTCAACATGGAGAGTGCATTCCACCCTTTTCCCACTGGTGATGATTCTCATCCCAGTTCCTTCACATTCGGCTACAAACTGATCCAACAAGAGCTGGTGGTCCCAGCCCGATAAAGCCAACAGGTCGACATCATCCACAAACAGCAAGCACGTAATCCTCAACCAATCGAATCGTACACCTTCCGCCATTTGGCTATGCCGAGAAATTGGTGACAAAGGGCTGCCCTGGAGTGGTGGGTGGTGGGCCCATGGGAAGAGGAACCCATGATGTTCCTTGGGTCTGAGCCCGGTGGGACCCCATGGGTCAAGACCCAGCCACCTGGCACTCACCAAGCAGCCCCTCCTGTTCTGGCTGCTCATGAGGGGTCATGATTTTCAGGATTTTTTCCTCTTTATTTTAATGTCAAACATGGAAACAATGTCAAACACCACTTGTGAAATTCTACATTACACTGATGGAACTGTGGAAAGAGTACTTCCACAGAATTTCACTGCTTGTTTAATTAGTCAACAAGGGTGAAGGAATATAAGGTTATGCAACACTTTTATTATATCCAGGCAATAATATGAACTTTTAATGGTTGAATGTTAGTGGGTTTGTGTTAAATGACACCACAGATCTGGAAACAGTTGCAGAGACGTGTGTTTGTGTCTCATCTCTTCAGGGCTGCAGGCATCCCCCTCCAAACACAGTGGCTACTCAGTGCGTATGGAGAATGCTGTTCCCATAGTGACGCAGGCCCCCGGTGCACAGCCCCTGCAGATCCAGCCTGGCCTTCTCACACAGGTACAAACACTGACTCCATTGCCATGGCAATAAAAAACACATTTCCCCAACTAATTATACCCCTCAGACTCTCCCCAAATTCACAATTACAGCCAAATGTGACTCCAGAAAAGAGTAATTAGCATGACCTACTTTGTTTTAATGATACAAGTATAATTCACCCTCCTTTGACAAAATCTCCCTCATTTTCCGCTCATATATATTAGTGTAGCATGTGTGTGCATGTATATGTTTGTGTGCATGTCACAGGAGTTGGTCTTAGATATCTTCACAATGTTGGGCTTTTGCCTCCACTGCAACTCAGCTCTTGTGTTTCCACCCCCGGAGTGAAAGGCAGTCATGGTCTGATGAGCATGACAGAGGCTGGCTCTCAGAGAGATGTATGGATGCCGAGGGGCTTTTCACCCTCAGGGGCCATAAGGCAGAACCTGAACAGGACTGATGATGTTTGGTTTGAACTTCTAGGTTAAGTCGATGAAGTTTGAGAAGTTCCAGACAATTTCCAACAGCCTTTAAATTGCTTGCATCATTGAAGTGCCCATACATTTTAATTTGCATATTCCCCCCTGAAGCCCTCTCTTTTGACCAATAACCAACTATCTATATATCATTTTTTTCAGTGCTTTTTTCAATTTCTTACAGTGAACCATGTTCATTGTTGTGACATCACAGCCTTACTTATAGCAGTTTTGAAACAAGGTTTCCATGATATAACACAGCCCCTTTAAGACTTTATACTTACCCATTTTAAGGTGAAGTGCTGGTATGCACAGTGAATCTGGGTTTGTGTGGAAGAAATTCTGAACTCTCTTGTCCTGTATGTGTGCTTGCCTCAAGGTTCGGGTGTCCTCATCTCTCTGGGTGTGAGTGGAGAGGCAGAGGGTGGTTCCAGAAGGCCCCAGTATGCCCAAAGCCTTTATCTGTATCAGGAATGCAGAAAATGCAGGAACAATTGGACAGGGAGTGCTAGCGCATTCAGAGCCTCTGGGGGTGACAAAGGGCTTTCACCCTGTGAGGGAGGCTAGGCAGTGCCGCCAGTGGGGCTGCACAGAAGATGGTTCTACATGGAAAAGAGCCCTTATCTGGGTTACCGTCCCAGGGCAGACAGGGCAATTACACAACCCTTGCCAGAAAAAGAGACAGGAGACTGGAATGTAGACAGAGAGCTGAAGGGACATACTGTATAGGAATATTTGTGCCAGTGTGTGCTTGGGATGGAATGTATCCATTATAGTGAACACAACACTTTAAAATACATTTTTAAAAAAAGCTTTAAAAAGGAAGATGAGTGTGCACTGTGCATATAGGTCAACACAGCATTGAGCTTTTTTTCACATCAGAATGCTGTTCTAGGAAAACAGAAAAGGAACCTGTTCCAGCTTTTTTTACAAAGTTTATTTTGTCTCAGTCATGTTTATTGGCCTGGAATGACTTATTGAAGTATTGTTACGAGACAGATTGCAGCCTGGAATTGTGAAAGCTCCTCTAATGACTGCCCTCCACCCCTCTCTCCTCTAATCACGATATTTACTTCAGACAAAACAGTTTAGTTTCTCGACAACAACCAACAAAGATGAAGGTGACTTAAACAGCCAGGCAATTAGACCTTCCTGCAAAAGAAATCTTAAGAAACATTCCGGTAACGGACGCCATACGCCACAGAAAAACATATATAAACGAGCGTTTCTCTTTTCCTAAGGCCCTTTTTTGGTCTGTCTCCGAGCTCGAACATAATAGCCCCCTGGCGTTTGTGGTTAGGCCCTCTTTGTGTGAGCCAAGTGCTGCAGCCCATACTGATGGCATTGTAAAATAGATGTGCAAATGGTATTAAAGGAACAATTCATTAGTTGTACATTAAACTGCTAATCAATAGAGCTGCATTAAACCATTAGGGCTGCAGACACTCCTCTGCTAGCTGCGTCTCTGGGCAAATTACGCCTGGTACTCCCTGCACTCTACGCCAGCCATACAAAGCAGCTCCTTACAAAGCCGCTGAATGGGGGCCCCCTGAATTTAATTAAATCCTGAGCTGATTTGGAAAATGTCTAACACATCAGCGCACTGCCTGGAAGATGCTACATATCTTTATTAAGGCATGGTTTTATCTTTTTGAGGGACACAAGTCAAGGCCACTTTTTTTTGAGACTTATTAATAACCTCTAAGATGTTGGTGCCAAGAAAAGTAGAGGGAGGGGAAGAAACTGAAGTTAAAATGAAAGCGACAAAAGCTTTTTGTTATTCCACAGTGGCTTTTTGTCCTCTAAAAAGCTGTGTTTGCTTTGCTTATACAAAGTTGTTCCATTTTTGTCGGCATAATCTTCTTTCTGAGCGATGCACAAATCACTTTTGCGGCAAGCGGCAAAATATAAATGAGCCGTGCTTGTCTGCTTTATGCCATGTTATTTATCTTGGTATGAACATAGTGTTACAGTGATTTACTGAAAAATGCAGCATGTTTCTGGTGCTGCTCACTGCATACTGAGAGGCATATGTCTGAAGGGGCTGTTTGACCCGTTTGGTTGCTCTTTGGCACCATTTGGCACACGTCCTAGTGGCCACAGCTGCAAATAGCTTCATCCTTTTCTCCTTATTCTAAATCTGCTGGTGTGCTAACTGGCCTGTTTAACTGTAGAGCCAGCCCTGTACACAAGTAGGTCTGTGCCGCCTTGTTCAAGGGGGGTGGTCCTTCTCCTTCTCCATTTCTCACACTGTCTTAACACCTGCAGCACACAGGGTGCCCCTCGACCTATGAAACTAACACCAGCCTTCTTCTCTCGCTCTCTTTTACAGCAGGCCTGGCCCTCTGGTACCCAGCAGATCCTGTTGCCTCCCGCATGGCAGCAGCTCACACATACCTCCGTACAGCATGCTGCCGTCATCCCGGAGTCAATGAGCAGCTCTCAGCCTCTGACCAACTGGAGGTATAACCCGCTCCGTGCACTCACTGCTGGATAATGGGCCTCGTTCTCCTGTGACGTGGTGTAGCATTCACTGTTGAAATACATGAAGGAAAGCATAAAACTTTATCAGCACAGGCAGTTATGCAGGCAGCGCAGGATATGGATACGTTTTATGAACACAATAAAAAGCCATTGCCATTAATGTATACATATTTCACATATTATAAGTCACCCTCTCTTTGTGCATGCATTCACTAATAAAGCACATTGCACATATTTTCCCCATGAAGATCATATTTCTGCTCATCTTCACTATTAAAGAATGTCTTTTAAACATTTGATGAATTAAAAGATTGCACGTGGAGCCAGCCGGGATGTTATATACTCAGCTGAACTAAAACACCTACCAGCTCGGCCTGCTCATATATTATGCATCCACGAGGAAGTGCAGTTTTATTTTAAATCTGGTTGTCACAGGCACATCATATTCCATTCAGTACTCATAGAGAATTCATGTAGAATTTTGTATTAGGATTTGCTCTGGAGTGGTTCCCAGGACAGGGTAGGTCACTTATGTAGGGAAGGCTTTGCTGATGTTGCTTGCGTGGGCAGCATTGCCCTGCATTGGCCCAGGCTTGGGTTGCTGTGGGTTTGCTGATAGGTGGAGAACAGGAGCTCTAAGCCTTCAGCCCAGCCCTTAGGACTCCATTGTCCTCAGCAGCCCGGCTGCAGAAGTGTCGCACTTCCACTGCAGAGTCAGACATCTCTCCGCTGAGAGCCATCCCTCTGCTGTCACTCCATTCTGTCTGCCACAGACACTGCTGCCTTCTACTGGTCAAACAGCATATAGCAATTTGTCTTGACTGTTGGCTTTATGCGCACAGCAGTGGTTCTCTGTCCTGGTACTGGTCTACATAATATGGTTCTTTCTTCTTGAGACTTAACTATTCGGCTACATTACATGCCTTTCTTGAGTTGAAATGCATGTGTAAAAAAAGGAGAACTTTAAAATGTGCAGGACCAAGGGTTCTCCAGGATCCACGATCACTGGAGGTCTTATGTAAGGACTGGCTTCAAACAGTTGTCTTTTGATTGATCTGGGTCTGATTCTTCAAAGTCATATTAATACAAAAATTATTCATGATGGTCGAACAAGCATCACACAACATACTCTCTGTGCCAGCTAAGATCTTGGGTATAAAAAAGTCAAGCAGAAGTGTTTTGAAAATATGATTTTATAAATATGATATGTCAATATTTGCATGTGGCGAGTGTATATGCTAAGATCAATAAAATGTTGCTATCATTTTGCAGGAATTCCCATCCTCATGGGAGTCATTACAATCCCATCATGCAGCAACCAGCCTTGCTAGCTGGTCATGTGGCCCTGCCCTCCCAGCAACCTTTGAATGTCGGTGTGGCTCATGTTATGAGGCAGCCGTCAAACAATAACTCCTCAAAAAAGAGTAAGCAACACCAGATGAACAGCAGGTTAGTAAGAGACTGATGTTAACTTTGTTTTACACCAATCCAACTCTCATCTTACCCTACAGCAGAGGTCACCCTGCAATAATCCTCCCCACCTGATCCAACTAATTACTGCCTTCAGAAGCTCTTGATTGGCTGAATGGGGTGATTAGATTGATGTTGGAGATTACAGGTAGCGTTTATTTTTGTAGGATTGGCTGGGGAAGATTGTTTAATATTCATTAAGCCTAACACAGAAACGATATCTGATTGGCTGATATTTCTGCATTTAGCAGAGCCAAAATGAGGCTCTATCATAAAGTTGTAGTTAAATAATTGATGGATATTTCTGTAATACAGTATATGATTGAAATAGCACTGATGTGGTAAATGTATTATTTAAATAGCAATGCTACAGTAAATTTGTCATTAAAACACCAGGCTGTCACAGTCTCACCTTTGTAAAAACATTACATAGTGTTCTAGTCATAATTTTCGTGGCCTTGTTTACTCTGCTCCCCTGCCTGCACCTCGGCAGAGCCTCGTCTTTGCTTGGCAAATCATATTCATGAGCTTTCCCCAGTCTATCCTACGGAAAGAAATTTCAGTGTTAGTGACCCCTGCCCTAAAGTATGAAAGGAGCAGTGATTTTGTTTCATTAAAAATATGTTGTAGTGTTCAATCAGTACCAACCATTGAATTGTCATTTGGTTTAGTCAGACTTGTTTTTCCAGACTATGCCTTTGATTTGCAATGTATTGGTGTGCAAGCTTACAGTATGAGTAAAGCAAAACAATGTTTCCAATGTTCCTTTCAACTAAATCCCAGGAGTGCTGTAGTTTATCTTGTGAAACTCATCATTCACTCTTGTTTGTGCTCTCTTGTGTCAGGAACGTGTCTGCCTATGAGGTGTCCTCCTCACAGGCCGTACTGTCCCCTCAGCGCTCCAAGCGGGTGAAGGAGAACACTCCTCCACGCTGTGCTGTGCTGCAGAATGGACCCTCTGCTCCCTGTGGCCCACCCCAGGCCTGTGGAGCAGGGGGCGGAGGAGGAGGAGGAGGAGGTGAAGGAGCAGGGTGGGGAGAAATGCAGCAGGCCTCCAGCACCACACGAGATCACCACAACGCACAACACACTCAACACAACCCCACACGCCAAACCATCGTCATCCCAGACACCCCTAGTCCAGCCGTCAGCATCATCACCATCAGCAGCGACACAGATGAGGAGGATGAGCACAAGCAGCCTAGCAACACCAGGTCAGTAGGGAGGGGGTTATGCAATTTCAAATCACCAAGCTTAGCCCAACAGGGAACACAAAGTGAAATGCTTGGAACACGTTTGATGGTGTTCTCAGGACTAGGAGGTATTTTGGAGAAATGTCACCATAAATGTTTTAGTACATGATGAATATGGCCTTGTGAGCTAGTTGGCGATTTCCAGCAGCAGTACTTTTAAAGTTATTTTTGTAAATGGGAGAAAAATGGGATGACTGTGATCACTAAACTGAGAGTGAGTCATTTTTCTATCTGCATTGATCTGACCTTCCCTCAGCACGTCATCCAAGCAGCGGAAGAACGTCATCAGCTGCGTGACAGTCCATGACTCCCCAGACTCTGACTCCAGCAATAACAGCCCCTATGCTGTGCAGTCCCGGCCCAGTGGCCCCAACGCCAACAACTATGACTCTAAGGGCGCAGCACTAGATGACTACAGCAATGGAAACCCCCGCACCATCATCATTCCCCCTCTGAAGAGCCAGACCAGTGAAAGTCTGAACGAGTGCGACCGCCTCCTGCCTGGTGAGACAGCAAGAGAGTAAATACGTGCACAATTAAAGATGCAGAACTGCAGACATTTAAACAGACATTAAATTCACTGCTGTATAATTTACTGTTGTCTGCGATATATGCAGTTATGACACATCAATGAGATTACGGGGCATGAATTATGTCTCTTAGATCTCTTAGAGGATGTTACATGTAACAATATGCATATAGCTTCCCATAACTTGTATGTGTGTGCATTTGTCACATCACCAGACATCCCTGACATGTTATAAATGTCTTTGATCATTACAGACACTATGAATCACCAGAATTCTGCATACAAGTTTAAGCCCTCCAATGGAGGGCTGTCTGGCAACAATCATTCATCAGGAGGTATTCCTGGAGGTGGTGTTTATCGGCAGCAGCGCACTGGGCCACATCCTTTCCAGCAGCAGCCACTCAATCTCAGCCAGGTGTGTAGAAGGGCAGTTTATACAGTATATGGTTTCTGATGTATACTGGAGATGTCCTGATGCAGTATACAAAACAGGACAGGTAACCCTGTGCTCTCTATTTCAGGCCCAGCAGCACATGGCAGTGGAGAGGAATGGAGGGCACCGGCGGCAGCAGGCCTACATCACCCCAACCATGGCTGCCCAGGCTCCCTACTCCTTCCACCACAACAGCCCCTCTCACACCACCAATGTGCATCCCCACCTAGCTGCCACACACTTGTCCGGCCAACCCCATCTATACACTTACACGGCCCCTGCTGCCTTGGGCTCCACTGGCACTGTGGCACACCTGGTGGCTTCACAGGGTTCTGCCCGCCACGCTGTCCAGCATGCAAGCTACCCGACAGGCATCGTCCACCAGGTGCCTGTCAGTATGGGCCACCGTGTTCTGCCCTCACCCACCCTGCACCACAGCCAATACCAGGCCCAGTTCGCCCACCAGACATACATCAGCGCTTCGCCTGCGTCCACTGTCTACACTGGATATCCTCTGAGCCCCACCAAGATGAACCAGTACCCTTACCTCTAGAGCCGAAAACACTGGAGCCTAGCCTACCGCTGCTTACCCTTCCACTAGAGACAGAGGGACGAGCCTAACCACCCCCAATCCTGTCCCCCTGTCCCTGACACGCTTAAACTTGAAGACAATTAAGATGCTGATGGAAAAGAAGAAAAAAAGATGAAAAAGAAGACTAATCTGGGAGGGAATATAATGGAGAGACAACGTTTTAAAGGAACTTTCTTTATATATGAGTTTATTTTTCCTCTCAAAAGGGCCAGTTCAGTTTTGTCATTTAGAATTTGTGTTACTTTCAACACAGAAATCTGACACTTTTTTTTTCTTTTTGCATTATCAGTTTATTTTACAGCAAGGTCACATCTGTTGGCATTTTTCGGGAGATATGGAGAGTTTTGAATTCTTTTGCTTTTTTTTTGCATTGAGTGCATTGAGCTGAGGTCACATTGTGGGTAAGAACAATGGATAAAGGTGAAATACGGATATCTGCTGCTCTACAAAGAAAAAAAATAATGATGGCCTTGAACTGTCTTAAAACATTTCCAAATCACACACGGCGAGGGCTATGTGTATACCCTGCCGTCCTCTCCTGACAACAACTGGAGCAATCTTCTGGAAATATGACAAAAAAGACAAAAACTTTCTAGTGTATTTATAGACTTTTCTCTGTTTGTGTTTGCATTTAGACAAGAAAAGTTTTGTCATACAGTAGGACATTTAGCTAGGCCCCCTTTTTAGAATGTAGCAGGCTGCACCCGTTTATTTTATGAAGAAACTTTCTGATACCAATAGATTTTTTTCCTCCTCTTTAAATGTGATTGCACAAAGTGGTTGTAATAACAAGCATGTACAACATAAAAGTCAGTGTGTGCGTGTGTGCTGCCGTCAGCCATGTGCGTGGTACACCTTCCTCTGCACCTTTGTGCGATGTATTCTCCACAGTCTTAGGTTGATCATTGTTCCCTCGTAGTGCCTTACAGATATTACGACAGTTTACTTGGCTGGAAACCCTCTAGAGCCAACAGAAACTAGTTTGAGAGTTGGCTCCTAGGTTTGAACATCTGTTGTCTGAGTTGTTTTTATTTTTTGATTTCCAGGAGTGAACATAGTCCTTAATGTTATTTATAGCTATGTTACTATATACAAGAACCCATCTTGTACACCGATGCTTCTTGTTTAGCATGCATGAGGTTATTTGACATTTTATTTAGGTGAAGACACTTGCCTGGGGTAATGAACCAAAGTTGTAATTCGGTAAAGATTAGTAACGTTTGTTACTATATTACACACACACACACACAAACACACACACATATATATAGTATGTTTACTGTGTATCATTATTAGCTGTGTGTCTTAGAAACCTCAGTACCCATCCAGTGGCACTGACTTTAGGCTGTGCCACTGGATGGTGTTTGTTTTTGTCATGAAAGGGAATTCCCATGTATATTGATGGAAGACCTGAAGCACTACACATTCATTTGATATCTGTGCTACTCCATGAAGTCTGGTTAGTAGCCAGAAAAAAAAAATAAAACTAGTTAGAGGACAAAGATCTGAACATCATCTGCTAAAGGAGAGGTAGAACTCTGTATGATGTCCAGGTAAAGCATGCCCAGCATTAAAAGGAGGTCAGAAGAGTTGGGAGTGTCTGCAGAGAGAGTGGCCTTGACAGGCTCCAGTGAGCCTGGTGCAGAAAATGGTGTAGAAACAGTAAACCTTGGGAGGGTGAGAGAGCGGGTCTAGGTAGGGATAGGAGTGATTAAGGTGCTAAAAGATGGCACTGGCTGGATTTGGGTGGGAATTGTAGGACGGGGGAGAAAGCCTAAATTCCACATCCTAAAGAGAATAGCATGTTGGCTTTGAGCACGTAGAACCTGGAGGATGCTGCGCTACAGGAGGCACTGCATGAATGCACACCATACTCTGATCCGAGGCATCATTCAGCAGGGTTTGGCTCTGAAGGCTGTGATCCTCACAGCTTCCCTGCATGAACTGAAGCTTACCGCAAACATGTACACCCGTAAGAGTTTTGCCGAAAAATCTATTATTCTGTTGTTTCTCTTAGTCTTACTTAATATAAAGAGTTACTTGTGCAAGATATGTCACATTGAGAGAAAGGGATAGCTGATATGTTGAAGAATTTAAAATTTGTGGGCCATTTTTTTTTTTTTTTTTTTTTTTTTTTTTTTTTTTTTTTTTTTTTTTGCTGCTTGAGTTGAGTTGACCTGTCTATTAGCCAATGATTTATGCATGGTTTTCATTTTGTCTTTACATAGAGGGAACATGCATGTGTTTTTGCGAATGCATCCGATTCTCCCCTCTCATGTCATGCCATAGTACTTGCATTTGATGTGGTTTCGTTTCTTTGGTTTTCTTTGTATCATGCTATGCTACAGATATCTTGTGTTCTTTTAGAGATTGCTGCAATAATTTTTCATGGGTGTTTATTAGTGGAAGATTTTTACTCAATTATTATTATACTTTAAGCTCATTTTTATTTGTGTGTAGTTGTTGTTAAGTTATAGTGATGCTGATAATTCATAAAGGGGTGTGTACCTGTGCAAAGGAAGCCTCAGTTTGGTAAAAAAAAAAAAGCAACCGACACCTTCTGCTTTAACACACATCAGTAATTGGTTTGCCTGGTAGCTGGGATGCACATTGCTGTTTTTGGTTGTATTTAGTTGGTTTAGGCTCACTGGCTCCAGCACACTGAGAGGGAGAGGTTTCTCTTATCAGAACCACGTACAAACATTCCATTCCTGAAGGAGTTGTTATGTCTCTCACTGCACTGTCTGTCGTCTCTAGTACTCAAGCAGACTAGTCTGTCTGACCAAATGGGGACTCGGGGGATTGTCATTTAAGACTTTCATTTCTTCCCACCAAAGACGTTCAACATGTATAGAAAAATAGAAAAGGACCCTTAACTTGTAACTGAGAAGGAAAAAAAAAACAAAAACAAAAAAATCAGTATGCAATCTTATATACTGGTACACAATTATAGCACACATGAACACACACACACACACACATATATATATATATATATATATGTGTATATGTGTGTGTGTGTGTGCTCAAACAAGCTAATACATTCTGAACTAATAGAGTCTGTGTGCTGATTTAAGCTCAATGTTTTTGTGTTTAAATCCCCTTGTCTTATATTTCATTTGGTCTAGAGGAAAGTAAGGCCCCTTATCCATCTTATCTCATTTTTTGGTTGTATTTTTTTTCTTCATTACAAGTTGTTCTTCAGCTTTATTGATGTTATGAAGTGATTAAGGAAACGCTTGAGAAAAAATAGGTAGTGCTCCCCTAGTGACCAGGAATGAGATACATTAAAGTGATAAACAAAGTGGTCACTAGCACTAAATTAATGTACTTTGTGAGACTAAAATATCTGATAAATATCATCATATTAGTGAATGTGAACTGTCCTAGTTTTACTGTTACGCTGTTACATTGTTCCTCAAAAAGAATGCAATAAGTCTTGCAAGAACAACTTATCAATATTGTTTTTACTCTCAAATTTTCTCTTAACATGACTGAAGTTGTTGCTCTTATTTGTTTATTCCATCACATCCACACTTCACTGAATGAGTCATATACAACCCCTATTAACCCTACAAAGTAATAACTTACTTTTGTGATGTACAAATTGTACTGCTTTGATGCAATGTGTGTCTTTTTGAGAACTGTCAGCAGTAATGTAGATCCAGTGACCTTATAATTACCAAAATGTGCTATGCCTGAGAAGTTAGCAACTTTTATATACGTAACAATTGAAAACAACAAAAAAATCTTTTTAATTATGATTTTATTTACATAATCTCCTCCTAGTGATTAACTTTCATGTCAAAACACTGCCTTCCAACTTATCAACTCGAAGCTTTAAGCAGTTGTTAAATTGTAGTTGTTGTTGGTTTTTTGTTTGTTTGTTTGTTTGTTTGTTTGTTTGTTTGTAAGGCTTGATGGTACAGACTTTTTTTTTTAATTACTCAAAACAGTATCCAGTTTAACGTTCCATGGAATTATTAACCTTTGTTACCCCACTGTGAAAAACATTCCCAGTGCCGGTTGGCCTCTTAGGAAACTACTTGAAGCATTTTTAGTAGCTGATAGGACAAAATCTAGGCTATCACCCTAAATAATGCAATCAGTATGAGAAGCTTTGTAAAGCACACACTGCTGAACAAACTTGGAGCTGACCGGTGTTTTATCGCTGACATTTGGTGGCACAGTGACCGCACTTCCACAATCTTAAGACTCTTTGTGTTTTAAAGTGGTTTTCTCTTCAGGGTGTGAGCTGAAATGGAGCAGTCATGGGTTTAACGGAGTCATTGATCTCTGCATGTGCAAATGTGCTAAGAGGCCAAATATTACAATATGGCCATTTTCCATATGCCATTTTAGAACCAAAAAATAAGCAATGACCTTTAACCCTGAGGTGGAGGTCAAAATCTAGACAAATTTTAACCTACTTCTGATTCTGTGTCGGGTGAACTCATCATGGACTGAAACCTGACTGTCTCACCAGCCCTAAAGGCTCTTTGTATTTGTTATACCTTCAGTTTACATGGTGATTTATGGTAATGTATACTAGATACAGTAGAAAACATTCTCTATGTACAGATAACAATGCGAAACAGTGCAAATGGACATGGTCGTAAAGGAATTACAGTATGTCACACAACACAAATCACCAGTGTAATCTGTTATGTAGCTGTGACGCACTGTAGCCATTTCTGCAGCCATCTGTGACATGAACATTTTTTTCTACTTGCACAGCAAACAAACGTTCACAATAAAATGTAAACTAAATATTTTTCTATAATGTCTCAAGACCTAAGAAAGCATCCAACCCTGACCCTGATTTTGCTGTATGGTTTCTCAATGGTGTATCTCATTTAGTTGTTGTCAAAGCTATTGTGTACTGCAGTATTTCCAGAGTATACTTCTTTGTTAATGTCTCAATTTTTTTTTTCCTTTTTTGTTAATTTAGCTTTCTTTATTGGAGATTTGAAGAAGTGTGATGTCTCATTATTTCAATCTGTTAACGTAGCGCTATGTGTACCCTATACCTTAGACTAATATTAAGTATGTTATGAGAATGGATATTTTACTGGCTTTATAGAATGTTAAAAATGAATATAATAAGAAGAATGATTTAACTCCTAAAAGTTGAGTACTTGCTACTAAGCGCTTGTGTTACCATTAAGATGTTGTGTGCTTCTCTTAATTTTCGTTGTAGAAAAATTGAGTGAATTTATATTAGGCTTCGACAACTAATGATAGCAGTGTAAATTTATGGAGGATTTTAACAGACAACTGGGTGATAGAAGAATATAGTTATTTTAACTGTTCTATTTACTAACTGTAGGGTGAGAAGGGGCTCGCATTGTGGTGAACTATGTTATAGCTTGTTATTCACTGTTACTTTTGATCATTTTTTCGGTCTCCGAGGTGAATCGAGTTATTAATGAGAATTTGTATGCTCACATATGCATATTGTATATGTGTAGAAATGTAATCACACTTTGTCTTGGATTTACATTAAACTGTTAAGTCACGGCACTGGTCTCCCTGTTTTGTAATGCTTTTTAGCTGTGCTTTTAAAGTCTCCTACTGTAAATGATCAAAGTGTGCTTTACTGCAACATTATAAGCATGTTCACTTATTTTTAACCATACTAAAAATTCATGGGACAGGAACTAGTTATCGTTTCCCTGACTTTTTCCATATTCCATGGAAGCTAAAGAATGCTGCACTGACCTGCAGGATATGCTATTCGGGCCTCCTGCTTTTAATATGAATATGGATCTGTCTGCACAGACAATTCTTGCCAGATGTCACAAGTCACAATCTTTACCACCCACTGCACTGACCAGTGTGGGTGGTAATGCCTTTGTATTTCCATTACATGTGACACTGTGGATTGAGCAATGTTAAATGCCTGTACATGTTATCTTGCCATGAGCACATGGACCAGTGTTCAACGTCACTCACGTGATAGAGCCTCAAAATTTATACAGGCATGAACATTCCCAAGCCTTATCCCAAGGAAAGACGTCTTTCTGAATTTAATATACTGCCGTCCCCTTTGGCACGTCAATGACTCTGTAAGTTACTGTATAATCAAAAGCAATTTTACTGGAAGCATTTCTATTGATCCATTCATTATAAAATGTCCATACAACTTCATTTAGAGTTTAATGGCCTTTATTATCGTCTTGTTATTGGCATAGTGTAAGTATGTTGTTACACACTTAAAAAAAGTGTCTTTTTGTAGTTGTTTACAACATTATACATTATTCACACAGCCTTCACTGATGAGCCAAAAGATTAAAATCACCTTCTTAGTACTGTGTAGGTCCTCCCTCATGCAGCTCTGATCTGTTGAGTTAAAGACACCTTAAGCCACAGCCAGCATGAACTTTTTCAGTGTGTTTTTCAACTGCTGCTTAATATGTAGATCCCACCCTACACAGGTGCCATTGTAACCATATAATATATGTTATATGCTTCACTTCAAGTTAGTGGTTTCATGTTATGGCTGATTTTTGTATGTACTCCACCTAGAAAGTACCTTTTGAATCTAGAACAATCATACTGTATAATTTATTTTGCATACATCTCTGTAAAAGCATGAAAATGTTTCATCACAAAAAGCACAGTGATCATGAAACTTATCTGTAGATCTTGAATTTCTCTGAATGACCTTAAGGTTCAAAAACATGAGGCTGAAAAACACGTTTAGACTTTCGTTCACAGTCCGTCTACAGCAGCTTATAAAGATGTAGGACATGCTTTGAACTGCCTCTTTTGTCATTTCCATTCAAGCCTATTAGCCTAAGTTCTGGAGACGGGTCAGGTCAGATCATTCATTTGAGGCCTTGTCTTTCTGTGCCAGGTAATTCTTTGAGGTATACATTGAAACATGAGCTATGCTGTGTTTAATGGCCACAGTAAAAATAGCAAGCTTATGTAATTATTAGATCTATATTTTATACATACAGTACTCACATATAGCTGTCTTCCACTTCTCCAACATTTAGTTTACTTGCTTTTTTGGCCTAATGATTCATTCAGGTAGGCTCATTGACAGTCTTCTCTTGATGAAACATATAGAATAGAATAGAACTTGCACTCTATCACAGGTTTTGCATAGTTGTAACTTGGACTAATATATGAATAGCCATTCGTTGTTTAATTTGTCAAAGAATTAGTTTTGATAAATTGATCAAGATTCATGATTTTATTCATGCCCGTGCCTTTCTTTGTCAGTAGGGGGCAGCATGAGTCAATATATTGTCACTGAAGTCTTCATCTGTATTTAAATGTATCATTATGTCCATTTATTTAAGACGTTTATTACAGATTAATATTAAAGGGTTATTTAGAATGCAATAGAACTGACTATTGGACCTACAATCTGCTCCTCTAGTTATGAAGGCATTACCTTACAGCTTACAGTCACAGCCCATTAACTCTGGACATGAGCAGTTCAGAGACAACGTATTCATTAAGACTTGTGGCTTATTGTAGTCATTCCATTCCACCACTGTTGTGCAACAAAATGCAAACTACACAGAAGAACAATACCTTTTTCACTTTATATGCAAGTCAAGTGTAAAAAGAATAACTGCCTGATTTTGGAAAATACCCCAAATGGACATACCTGGTTATGGATAGTGACGAATCTATTCTTCCTTAGGCTTTTCATTCTAAACCACCCCAAGGAGAGACAAAGCCACTGTCACGAACACACAATGGACCCATATCTAACCACATCATCATACTGCTCTCCACCATGAACGTATCTTATCCTGTGCCTCTAACTAATGTGAACTATTTGCTGCTGACAGAACGGTACAGGAAAAATCCCTACGCTTGTTCTGTACAATATCTTGTCAGCCCCTGTTCAGAAAAGGATCAGTATCCTTATAATTGTGCATTGATTATGATTTTTAATATTATTATTATTATTATTATTATTATTATTATTATTATTATTATAATGGTGTAAACCTGGATTTATTTATATAACATATATTTGGTGTGTGTGTGTGGGGGGGTGCCAGAATTAAACCCAGTTTAGGCTTTATAGGACACGATGCTGGTGTTTAATCCTCAGCCTGTCGAGCTCGTGTCTCTGCTCGGACTCTGAAACAGAGTCTTAGAGCTGCAGGTCTCTGACTTCACCTGCTAAACCCGAGCTTAATCCCGCGTTGCCGTGGAAGCGCAGACGCCGCTGGGGGAGGCAACCAGAGCGGGAGCGTGACGGACAGCGCCGTCAGCCAATCGCGGAGGAGCTCATCGGACTAACCGTCCACACTAGGCCTGCGGAGGAGAAGGGGGAGGAGGAGAAGGTGAAGGAGGTGTTTGGGGGGATGCTCCCGTTCTGTCCGGACAGCGTGGAGGAACTGAAAGCCCGGCCCCTCCGCTGACCGCGCGCTGCGGCGACCCCCATGGACCAGCAGTTCGAGCCGGTGCGAGGCGCGCGAGGCCCGCGTGCGGGCGGTGTTCGGGCAGCTCGCGCAGCTCGCGCAGATGTTCAGAGCTTAGCGCGGTAAACAGAGCGCTCCGGCCTGACCGCCGCGTTACACCGCCTCCACAGCGGACCGACCCCCGCACCCCGCCTGCTATCAGCGAGGCTTATCACACACACTCGACTCCGCAGATACGGACTGCAGACCGGCCGAGCGCCGCCGCGCGGCCCGTTCAGACCGTCAGTCCGGTCAGTCGCCGGTGAGCCGTTACGATTTGAATTCGGTCTGAAAGCTGCAGCTGCGCGAGGGGACAAAGGAAGAGCGCCGCTCTCTCTCTCTCTCTCTCTCTCTCTCTCTCTCTCTCTCTCTCTCTCTCTGAATGGTTCGCTGCGTGGTGGACTGGGTGTACTGGGCTGTGTTCTGTCCGCCACTCTTCCACACCGCCCCTTCTCTGTCGCTGGGCCGCGGCTGGCGGACCCCCGCTCTTCTGACCACCATGAGTGTCTCGGTATGGAGGGCCTGATGCTCGTCGCCGCCGCCGGACCGGGGCTCCGCCGAGCCTCCGCGCGCAGGGGCCGGTGCGTGCTCTACCTGAGGCTGCTGGCGGTGGTCTCCATGGCAACAGCACACCCCCCTGCTGAGGGTAAGTTGTATGAATGAAGGCCCTTCTGAAGTTGTGTGGCCAAAACGAAAAGAAAGGAAGGGAAAAGGCTCTTACTGAGAGTGAGGGCTGGGTTGTGCTGCACGAAGTGTCCAAAAGTATCCAGACAGACCTTCAGGTTGTGTAATCTGTGCAGTTCTCACACACAGGCTCAGCTATGAAGGTGAAAAATCTTTGACACCAGGGCTGTCACAAGGGTGTCTCAAGCACTCTCTAGTGGTCTGCAGGCACAGGGTGAGGTCCTTAGTGGGACAGAAATGGGACAAGCTCAGAATGCCTTGTCGTGATGGATCTATCTAGATGTTCACTCCTTCCACGCTTCAGACTCTGCTGCCAGCTTACGAAGGTTTAACCTGCATGGACGTCCATATTAACTCTCATTCTCACATAATCCGTTTTCGCCCATACCCAGCATTCTCCCACTACTAGCTATACTTCTTTATTGTTACACCTCTTTGTGCTTTATGGCTGTGCTCTCCGGTGTCGACCAGAGGAGGACGGGTTCCCCTTTTGAGCCTTGGTTCCTGTCAAAGTTTCTCCCTCCTAACCTGAGGGAGTTCTTTCTTGCCACTGTCGCCCACTGGCTTGCTCAATTGAGGCTTGGACCCAAATTTCTGTAAAGCTGCTTTGTGACAACTCCTTTGTTGTGAAAAGCGCTATGAAAATAACCTTTGCTTGATGGATTGACTTTAAATCATAAACCAGGCCATAATTCTCATGTTTTTGTCATTGGAGAAATAAAAGGCAAAAACTTTTCTATGTTAAAAGTTGGACCGTTACATGTTCTAGTTATAAACAAGTGGGACGTGAGGTGGGAAAGGTTGACAACCCCTGTTTGGTGGAGGGATGGATCGTCATCCATTCTTTGGGAGACTTTGGTGTGGTAGTAGTGATCCAGGCTGAATGCAATCAAATTCAAAACAGCAATGTCTAACCATTGTCTAAATCCTTTCCAGTAGGACCCAAGAGTGAGCAAACCCCTTATTAAGACCTGTGATTTTAGAAAACATTGGAATACAAGAAAACACCAGTTATTATTAAATAGGGATGTGATGTTCTACTTCAGACACCTGTCTACTGCAGTGGTGCTCCTCTGTGGATGGCACTGCTGACCTTTATTCTCAACACTACAATTGTTAAGCATTTTGCTCACCACTACAGCTCTGGATGACCATATATTTATTTATGTCCCACAATAAGTGTAACTGTTGAACAGGCCTGTCATGATAATATGTTAAGACCTACCATACAAGAACGGAGATGACAGCAATCATTTTTGCTAAATTTGTTATTACCTATTTTCTTTGCTTAATGAGGAGAGCCCTCCTTAGCATGAAAGACACCGTGTGTCGACATTGTTTAAAAACAGTGTTTTATATCTATATAGATTTAGGGTTTATTTAGGTTCAAACATTTTTATATTTCAGTTCTAATGTCTGAATATTCTTAATAATTAAATGTTAATTGCTCTTTAAAATATTTGTATGCTGATTGGTTAATGTTGCTGATTGGATCATAAATGGCCACAGCAAATTCAGTGGTTTGGTGTTGGGGCTGATCAACCTTAGATAAACTTTAGATTATAAAGGGGGTGCCCCCATGTATAACCCCAGTTGTAAGGTGCAGGATTTTGTCTTCTTCCTGTATTATTAAAGTTGTATTATATTATAGTTATTTCATTAAATCAGTGACATAAAGGGTCTTACAATAATGTTGTTTTTCACATTTATTTCTGGAAAAAATGCTTCATGCACAAAAAAAGTTATTGTGATGTTGAATTCCATTATTGTGCACCTCATTATCAAGGTTTCTGTTTTGCTTATTTAAGTCATGAAGAACATTTTAGAAAGGAAATATCAAACTAGAGATCGCTATGAACCTCAAAACATCTACAACTAGGTTGTACTGTTGGCAGTACTGTTGGTTTATTTTCACAACTTTATGGAAATGAATTATGATGCAGTGAAGCCACATCCTAGTCTGAGTCCGAGCTCTCCAGCTTCTGTTCTTTGAACCTTTTGTTCCTACCAGCATGTTTTTTTTCCTGTTCTCAACAGTGTCTTGCTAAACATGGGAGACAGGCTCATAGCTGCTGTTTTTACTTTTCCCATTTTATATGATGCATTTTTACACATACAGGCACAAACAGAATTTAAACTCACTCACTTTAAAGTTACTTTAGTTATTAAATACACATATTTAGCAATACTTGTAAAGTTTTTATTTTGATTATTACAATTTTTGTTTGAAGCTGGCCCTTGTACATGTCCATATGTGACAACTTGCACACATCTACAAGAGACAAACTTTGGGCAATGTAATCTACTATCACCTGCTAGAATAAATGCAGGACAAGACATATCAGACATGCCCTTACTAGTAGGTTGACAACACAGGTTAGATTAAGTGTGGCAGGAGTCTTCTGCCATTTGATGTTGGCTAAAGTTTCAAGAAGCCATTGCCCATATGTTGCTCTCTGCAGTTGGTTGAAGGATGCTTGTTGGCTCTATACTATTCTGCTGCCTCAACAGTTTAGGAACTGCTGACAGTTTCTCTGGTCATTGCCAGCTTTTGTGGTTAGCGTTATGATGGAGCCTTAGTCCTAACTATCAGTTTGGAGAAGAGATTTGCTATTTTCAAAATGATCGGTTTAGAAGGCACTGACTGAGGCTAGGCTGAGACGTATTTTGGGCTGTATCTTTATGCCTGATTTGTATGTATTGGTGTATATGTCTGAACTTTTTGAAGAAGTGGTGTTGGGCTCCAGACCTTACATGAAACAGAATTTTCCTTGCTAATATCTTGTGGTTTGACTTTATAAAGTATCTAACATTCTCATGACATAATTGCATGGTATTATGGTACTACATGCTAGTACAGAGTAACAATTTAGTGATCTGAAAGACCTTTAAGGACTCGTGAAATGTGTAGGTTCCAGCACTAGAAAGTGACAAGGTGTGTCAGTGCCTTCTTTCTATGCCAACTGATTGTGGCATGTTTGAAGCTGATATCATACTCAGGGCTGAAAGAAAGAGCCTGCAAGTTCTCCCTCCTTTGTTAGTAATGTTAATATCATAGTCTCCAGCACTGTGATCTTCTGCAACAGCCTGGAACAGTTAGAACAGCATGGTAATTCCAAAGTGTATGGAAATCATTCTTATGCCAATTTAGCTGCTTATTCTGAGCCGACTCAGTGGGATATTAATGTTTTAAGAGTTATTAGCTTTTCAACATTATTTATTAAACTTATTCTTAGTTTTGTAGATGTTGAAATAATTACTGTGTGTGTGTTGTGCATGTAGCATGCACTGAAAAAGGCTAACTTCTCTGTATATAGCATTGGAAGTTACCATTTCCAAAAAGGCCTAGTTTGAAAAGGTGTCTCCAAATGGCCTCCAGCTCATGTGGTCTGAAAATAATGTCTGTCATCATTTCATTGATCAAACTGTTCCCTTCAGACTATGAGCAATTTTTGAATAGTAGCAGTTTTCATTGTAATTTTCAGCCCTGTGGTATTCAAGCACTCCAAATATAGACATCTGCTGACCTTGTTTCTCTTTTAGTCTTGTAAGTATAGCGGCATCCTATCACTTACTCAAAGTTCTGTGGTTTAAAAATGCACTTAAAATGTTTCATACATTTCAAGTGTGTTATTTATCCAGTTGTTCAGTAAAACATTCTGTATATGGTCTTTATATTTGCAGAATACCGTATTTGTGTTATAAAGCAACTTCTTAGAAAAAGTAATAGAAAGCAGCCTCCATTATTTGTATTTTATTGATGCTTCTCAAATTGCTCTCTCAAGTAGATGAAAATGGAAATGACGCACAACCTATTTTGTTGAATAACTGAATCTTCTCCTCTGCTCAAATAGTTATTTGCCAAAAAATCTGTCAGGCAATGTCTGTCCAAAGCAGAGTTCCTACTGTTCAGTTCAGCTTAATTCTGCAGTTTGGATGTGAATGTTTGAAGTCAGCAGTGATGGAGCAGCTGAGACATAGGAGACCTAAAATGCTGTTTGGGAAAACTTTGCATGAGATTAGTTCATCAGGACATTGTTGTGTAGTTATACACATTGGAGGGTGATGTTAGGCTACATGTGCAGAATTCCCTTGCTAAATAACTTTATAAAAGTTTGGGCACCCCTGATCACAATAGCTATCTGTCTGCCTGTTTGTCTGTCTGTCTTATTTCAGAGTATCACAAAAATAAAAGATTTTGGCATCTGGAATGGTCCATATTTAGCTAGTACATTGTGGCATATATCACATCTTGTAGCATTTCAGTCCTTTTTTTTGTGTTACATGCCATCATTTGCAGTTTGCATCTGATTTTCAGTGATGTTTAGGTTGAGGGACTGGGAGGGCCAAGGCAAAACTTTGATCTAGTGAGCTTACATGTTTTACAATGCAAACTGAGATCAAGAAAAACCAAGATTGAATGGTGGGCCTGCTAATGCTAACAATAAACAGCTTCTCTGTGACTGTGTCTGAAACTGGACTGATGGCTGACTTGATGGATTACTTCCTTCGTTATTTTGCAAGGCAGTTTCTTGATGATCTATGTAACCAAATCACAAATACAAAAATATATCCTGATGTTGCCAATGTATTGGCAGCTCACTGCTAGATAAGTGTTTTTAACTGTTTTCATTAGCCATTAGCAACGTCACTCAAAAAAAAAATGAAGACATGACTGGGTGCCTTCCTGCCTCAGAATCCTGCCTCAGTAGGTAGGATTTAACTTTCAGACACAGCCTATTACTGCCTTTAACATTTGTTCTGGAATTATTTTCTATTTAAAATATGGTATGTCATTTTTTAACAGACATCCAGAGCTATGTGTACCTTTGTTACATCAGTGTGTCAAGAATGCATGGAAAATTAGGCAGAGTTTCTAAGTCCAACTAAGTACAATGCCAGTAGGCTAACAGTTGATTTTTTTAGTATTAGCAGGCTACTAATAGTGATGTTCCTACCTACTGTATTTCATCCCTTGGCAGTGTTGCACTTTCCAAAACAAGCCTTTGTGGAAAAAGTGGAAAAAGATGAGATGCATAAGTAAAAATACCCTGTTTGGTACTCTGTGTAAACTGGTTAATCATGTTAATGTATGAGTTTTGGTGACATAACAGCGAGATTACTTAACATTGATTCACTCTCCTTTAGTTTCAGATAAAGTGTACATTAAGACACAACAGCACATTTTAAAGCAGGAAAAAAGATCAGTTAAATGTAGCGTGGTAATGTAATAAAGTCATAATAAAAGGGTCATTTAAGAAATCAGGCAAAAATAAGCAATTTGAGTATCACATCATGCACATCCTGTAACCTGAGAGTGCTATTACTGCAGAATGTTAAAGTAGTCTGCAGTGTTATTATTTATGTGGCAATCCTGTGGCATTGTCTTTACATCTTCTACATGTTTTTTTTACAGACATTGTGATGTCTTCCAGAATTTGCTGGTATTTATTTAATTTATTGAATCGCTTTATTGAATTCTCAGAAATATTCCTCATTCAACTGGTATACAACACAAGCCTGAAGCATGATGATTCATTGGAGAGGTGTTCTTTTCACATGACATTCTGTCCTGTTTTTCTTATTCATTTGATCATTGCTGCTAAAAGTTATGTTTCACCTTCATCAGTTCAGTCCTTGTTTTTGATGCTAAATATTGTGGCTAGGATACAGGAAAAATTTTCATCTGATTACTCTTCTAAGAAGGTCATTATTGTGTTGCGAACTTTTACATTTTGCCCCGAAAATTGTACAAAACAAAAATAATACATTTGTATTGCTTTTGTCTTGCTCTTTTAACTATTCACACAATTCGGACACACTGTATGTGTTTGTTGATCACATTCTAAAAAAGAGCTTGTTTGTTTACTAAATACCTGACTCCTAAGCTCCTGATATTAAGGAACAGGACAGTGTTGATTAATTGTGAGCAGGCATTTTTATGTGGGTCTCAATCAGATAAAGCTTATGGCCTCTAATACCATCAACAATGTACAGCTTACAGGTGTTTTAATCTAATTGCAGTTTGAAAAAAATCTCTGCAGAGGTCATTGTATAATGTTGCACCCACATGAAATATTTCCATGTGATTTACCTCAGTGATATCTCTCCATAATCATCACCAGGATTAATCTTCTAAGCTGGTTAATATCTGAAATGTCTATGTGCATTATTGGTAAGCAATGACTAGGGCTGCCACTAAAGATAAATTAATCTAACAACTATTTTACCAAATATTTTTATTTTTTCTCCAAGAAAAGGATTCATATTACTATTATTTTGTCAGCAACAAACTGTATGTCATCATTTGATGTCGAAAACACAGGTTTACATATTGAAGAGCAGAAAATTAACTCCAGGAGTTTCTATTAAAAAGTATTCTGACCTGATTTATTGTGTTAAATTCCTAAACAAAGAAATGAGCTTAGAGTTACAGACCAGAGAACAGTGTTTTGCCCCAGAATGGGGGAATCTCAGGTTCCATCAACAGTTTGGCTATGGAACTTAGTCATGAAAAAGCTCCCCTGCAACGTCGTGACCATCTGAGACTGAAATCATGGAAGGTCCCTAACACTAGAAACTAGTAACTAAAGCAATCGACTTACTTGCTATTCTTTTTGTCTAAACGGTACTGCTATAGATGTTTTAGCTTAGCAAAACATGTTTCAGTATAGTTTCATTAAAGCTTTAACCTGTGCTACCAGCTTGTGATGAAGGTTATGATGTGTATGTGGGGGTTTTCATGCTCCTGGCCTTTTTAATCTTAGCTGTAAGCTCATCTTTCTCTTCTGCCTTTCTTCTGCTTCATCATTGTCAAACAAGGCTGTGTGATATGGACAGCATACTTATACTGCACTTATATTGTTGCATACTGCAGTTGTGATATGTCTTGGGCTATATTAAAAACACATTTGGTAATGTGATATGGTTAACTAGTCTCTGCTAGTTGAAGATCCCGCTTAAAGATCCTGCTTAAAACCATCCGTTTCCTCTAAATAGAAGCAAGCAGGCTCTCTCCCTCTGGTCATCCACAATGTTTAAAACAACTCAAGAGATATCATGTCTCTGCTTTCAACTCCCCTGACTTCCAGCACATGGAGGTGGTGAAGCTGAGTTGCAGAAGTGGCCTCATGTCCCCTGGGGCTGATGGAGACAGCAGATGTTCTAAATGAGTTAGGCTCATGGTACTGCAAAATTAAGCAGGAGCTTCACTCTGAATTAAGCGTTAATGAGTTGCGTAAGATGTAACTTACCCTTAGTCTTTCTCTTTGTTCACACAGGATTTCTACCTGTATTTAAGATAAGTGTAAATTAGTGTGTAATATAAGTCATAAAGAGCAGTACCTTGTTTGTTTGAGATGACAGTTTTAGTTATAATAAAGCAGGATACACCATTTTGTTAATGTTTCTGCCTATCAAAATGCTCCAAGAAAGGATAACTGATGAATTAGTGATAGGGTTTGGGAGGTCAAGGCTCATTGATGCTCAGTCAATCAACCACAGGGTCATGGGTGCACTCACTTATGCAATCCAAAGATCTGCTGCTAACAGGACACCTTCAGAGGTCTTGTGGATTCTACGCTTTCAACGGTCATGGCCTTATTAGTGGTTTGAGAGGGACATACACAATCTCAAGCAGATAGTTTTAAGTTTGCACTCCCCATATTTACTCAGGTCTTGCACAGTTGTGTTGCTGAACTCTTAGAATATCACACAATTCTGTGTAAAACTGCTGGCTAATTACAATTGTTGTGTCTTTTCATGTGAAACCTGATGTGTTTCAGGGTGACAATGAGAGCATTCATTATTCATTGCCTTTGGTACCGGGGACAGATCAGCATTGCCAGGCTCATCAAAAGGCATGGGGCAATGATGCCCAGGCTGCTCCTGAGCCTGCCACGCAAGCAAACAAAATCCCATTGAGGGACAGCGGGGCAGTTGGAATTCGGCCACTTTGATGCTGAATGCTTTCATTGCTCAGGGGGAGCTGGTGTTTTTTTTCCAGTGCTTTGGTTTGACTTTGTCTGTGGAGAATACATCGACTTAAGGCCATGGTCAGGTCAGTAGAGAAGAGAGGATTTTTACCACAAGCCAGGGGATTTAATTCCTTTGGCAGAATGACTGCTTCTAGTTCATATAAAGAATACAGTAAGTGCATAATATATAGTTTTAGCATTCCTATTGCAATGTTTTGCATAAGTTACATTGCAGGATGTGCAATGTATTATGCAGTGTAAAATGTAACATTTTAAAACATTGTGCTTGAAACAAAAGCAATATTTGCACTATTCTCCTTTTTATGACCATCTACCAGAGGCAGTTTCTGTCTTCCCAGTATATTCTATTTTACTCCAATATGGGAAACACAGAGTGCTTATTAATGTCATATGTTGGATCAGTGACACTTTCTGACATCTGATGAAACTGACAGGGCCCTACAAAATCCATTTCATTTTCCCCAAATTCCATTTCACAAATTTCTTCTCATTTTTTTTTATTTCCCCATTTGGATTTTATGTTTTTTCTTTTTATCTTAAAGGAAATATGCATCATCACAGAAATCAATAGGGCTCTACACCTCGTGTCTATCTTTTAATATCAATATATATATTGCAGAACAATGAAATCATGCACCCCTTGCTGGCACAGATGCACACAATACACACAAACACACACACACACACACACACACACACACACACACACACACACACACACACACACACACACACACACACAGCTTATCTAGTCCCTGTAGAGAAGTAATGCCAATACAGAATATGGTTTCCCGGATCAGAAAAGCATGAATGTTGTGGCATCACACCTAATGCCAGGTGTGGGCTAAAGGGGTATAATGCCGCCCAGCATTGAGATGTGAAGCAATTGAACTGTGTTCTGTGGAATGATCGTGTTCAATCCAGTACTTTTGGATGATTTGGGGTGGGAAAAAAAGAATCATCAGATGTTCCAATATTTTCATCCATGTAATGTACTCACCACACGTCTAGAAACTTTCATTCACTGTATGCCTGGAACTAACACTTAGAAGAGACTGTTATTTTTCTAGTTTGTGGCTCTGTTAGTTCTGGCTTTGGATCTGTGTTTGGTTGGTCTGACTCAAACAGGAATGCGTTTGCAGGATGAAAGGTTCTAAAGAGTCTAATTAACACTGCTGTTTGTTCTCTTTCCATCTGCTCTGATCCTTTAGGCCTGCAATACTCCTCTCCATTACTCTTATTATGCTAGCTCATTTTAATCACACTATAACACATTAATTAGCCTTAGACACTGTCATCAGTATCCACTGATGGCAAAGCTTCTGCAATTCTTGGCTCTGTCAGTCATTAATTCAGATAAACCCTGCACCTTGTTTGGATCAACTTCGCTTGGTTTGATACAGCACATGTCACTTGTCTAAGGCGACACTGTTGATCTGTGTCGGCTATCTGTAAGACCTTGCTATAGAACTGTTTCCTATCTGCTTGTCCTGCACAGTATACAATAGTGGCACCCCTCAAGGATAAGAAAGGTCTTTCTTTAGTTTGTAATCAAACCTGGGGAAAGCAGACGAGTGGGAGTAAGGACCTGGGAGGCTGAGATAACACTATGTTGGTTTCAGGGCAGTCAGACAAGAACTCTGTGGCTATTTTAAACTACCTGTAGAAGTCAGACAGCTGAGAGAAAATGCACATTGCCGTGCCATTCATCAAATGCTGGTTTCATTATTTTGAACATGGTTGTTGATGGAGCTTGACTAATGTAGATGACCCATAGTGTTTTCAGTGTGGGCCAAAATATTGCCAATAGTATGCTGTTATTTAACAATTGTGGTCATGAAATTGCCTCAGTTTTAACTTGCATACTTCTGATGGTACGATGGGTGTAATGATATATTGACACACTTGAGAATTGTAATATTGTTTGTTGATTCTCAAAAATACAGTACTCGCATTGCAGGCTGCGAGTTGTGGGCTACGTGTTGACATTTAAATTGTAATTATATGATGCAACATGACAATTAAATCCTTTATATTTGTAACTATATTTAAACATATTTGTATTTAATCTTTTTTTCTTTTTTACACACACTTTATAAGTCATCTCAAGTGAGCTCAGTGTTATGCCCCCTCAATGGTACGTATGTGACAATAGTAGTGGAAGCGGAGAGATATAAACAATATTCCCTCAACCCATATTTTGCTCTGTTTATTTACTAATATATGGTTTTGGGATTTTTTTTTTACAAATATTTAAATCTGTTGCTATTTACACCTCAACCAAAGACAAATTTGTGTCGACTATGATCTTCTGAAAACAACATTTCATGTTTGACTGTTTCCAATTAATAATTGATATTTGTGGTATTTGCAAAGATCAGTGGCAGAAAGTGGTTCGTTTTTTGTGTTTAAACCCAACCTCATCCATATGTAGCAGCCTGGTACTCAGTCTTCAGATCCCACTGTTCTAACTGCATAAAAAGTCAACTTTTCTTTTGGTCAAATTTTATTATTTGTATAATAACAGCTGTATCTGAGATGCATATCATATAACCAGGTTTTTGCCAATACACATCCATAGATTGGGTGGATCCTGGGTTGCTCATCTGAGGAGCCAAAACTAACCTCAGTTTAATTATATAACCATGCATTTGAATATTAAACAAAACCCTTTAAAAGTGTGTCCAAAAAATCAGCACATGAGCAATAACATTTTATTCAATTCTAATTCTACTTCTTTCTCCTTTTCCCTGGTCCAATATTGTATGCTAGTTTTAAGGCCAATGCACCACTCTAGCTCTCCACGATAGATAAGCACACCAAACCAAACTGACCTTTAAGCTTCTTATATTGATGATTTCATAACCTTCAGTGTTTTTGGAGGAGCTCCGTGACAGACCCTCTGAATACAAGCCTGTATGAACCTTGCCTGAGGTAATGGGCAGAGCCTGGCAGAAGGCTGCCGCTGAGGCCATGTTGCACTGGGCTGCGATCACTGTACGCATCAACACACGGCTGGACTGACTCACTCGGACCAGATGGTGCCATCCCAGCAGAATGCATTTTATAGGGAATTCAGTTCCCTAATGAAATGTGGACACAACAAACAACACACAGTTCAGGTTTTTATGAAAACAGACCACTTTGACATTACAAAACTGGGGTTCCCAGAGTAGGATCACAGCTTCCAAGCTATTGTGTTATAGGGTAATTTTAACCAGGTTTGATCTAATTGTGGTAGTTGTTTCATTTGTTAATATTTGATACAAACAGTAAGCCAATCATTGCTGTCTTTCCACATGGGTAGGGGATTTAACACTGCATTGTATCTTGTCTCGCATCTCCCTTTAATCATGATAATTCTTAACAAGATTGCTCCAACCCATGGGCAACTATTTTCTTGAGTCACATGTTGTTGAGGTCAAAGCACTAAAGGGCCTTTAACCAGAAAGCAGGATGAGAAGTAGAAGTAGAGTGGTTTGTTTTCACAAATGTACATACAAATCAATTGGACTATGAAACAAACCACAAACAAACCATCTCAGACCATCTATAGAGAGGATGTAGAGGGATGTAGATTTTTTTGTAGGCCTCAGTGTAAAAAAAAATGTAGCCTCACTTAGAACACCAGACAAACATGTCTTGACTGATTCACAGCAGACTAAGAGGTGTGGGGAAGGCTGTAGAAAGGCTGTGTGTGTGTGTGTGTGTGTGTGTGTGTGTGTGTGTGTGTGTGTGTAAGTGGCATCCAGCTCAGAGCTAAGAGCCTGCAGAGTGACACAGTCTTCAGGGCCTCTCTGGTTACACTTCCAGCCTTCCTGTCTTTTGAAGACGTCTGAGGGAGTGGGGGAAACACATAGAGAACTTGAGCGTTCTCCTGTGAATTACACAATACACCAACTATGGTGCAGAGTGCTGCTCTGGAGACCATCCCAGCATAAGCCAACCTCCTCCTCCTTTATCATCTCTTTCTCTCCCGCTTCCCTTTCTCTTTCTCTCTCTCTCTCTCTCTCTCACACACACACACACACACATTTCTCTCTCTCACTCACACACATTTCTACTCTCTCTTTCTCATTCTTTCTCTCCATCCTATAACTATACTTGTTCCTTTGCCTTTACATTTATCTTTCTGTCATCGGCCCTCCTGTGGGAAGTGCATTACCTTCAGCATGCAGGAAAAGAGGGAGTTTACAGTGTGATGAGGAGCAGACATGACCTCAATCACTAACACATAGATCAATGCAGTCAGTCACACAAACAGCATTTCGTCTGATTTGCTGTAATGGATGCTGTGCTGAAATCTAATCTTTAGATAACAGTCCTGTGTTTAAAGCATTTGTGTTTCTTTCTTCAAGCTTAATGTTTTTCTTCACTCTTCTAAAAAAAGATAGTGTTTAAAATGTAGGTCCATTTGACTCTTGCCTTTTTTGGTGTGGACCAGTTGGGCTTTTTTTCTTATAGCACTTGCACACATACCTTGTTTGGTCCAGACTTTCTGATTGGTCACAACCAAAATAGCAGGTGTGAAAGTGGGATCATGGTCCCAATGAAAAGACCAGATCTCCAGTTGATCATGATTGAATCATTGGATGTTTCAGACTTTTGGACCAGGAAATTGAGGCAAGCTATCAGTACCCATTAAACAACTGAAGGTGAAAAAGAACGAGCGTTGTGCCAAAATCCCCTTTTTGTGTATGTGCATCATGTAGCAGTATGGGAACAATACCCCAGGCTTGCACTTCCTGTATCTACTGTAACTATAGATTAACCCTTGTTTATAGACAGAAGCAAAAGGAATCAGAGGGTAATCCACCAAAATGACTTTGCCATGTGACATGCATGCATGAAGACGCCGACATCAGCACAATACCAGGAACTCTGCAAATAAAAAAGTGCTGACACTGGCACAAACCCCTCTACAAACCAATCAATGTCATGTATAGGAAGACGCAACTCACATAGGTGATGATGACAGAACATAGCAAAGTTCTTTAGTGTTCTAGTTAAACTGCAGTGTGAAGCAGAAATGAACCAAACATATACAGTTCAAAACCTTGCTTCAGTGTGAAAATGGCCTTAGTTAGGTTTTGATGAACTGCAGTCCACCAAAACTCAGTTCATTGCTAGCGAGAATACAATATTATATGTGTATTATATTATATTATAATATGTACTAAAATTAGGGGCCTGTAAAGAAGAACATGAGCAGTTTTCTTTGTCTGGCATCAGTATTGCCCTACCTAGTATTGTATCTACCTAATCTTGTTTTTAAGTGACTTGCTGCTGCTCATACTGACAGATGAACAATAAAAACATGAATTTGAGAATACATTGTGACTCATGGAGCATAAAACACAATTTTAATAAGTGGCCAGGCATCAGTGACCTATGGACATGTAACTAAATAAAAATCTGTCATCTGTAGTTAACAATAGGGCATCCTAAATGGATATGAACAAAGATACAAAAAGCTGTGTAGATTTTTATATTTGAATAAACCCACTCCACACTAGACAGAACTGTACTGAGCACAATGATGTAGAACTCTGCAGTATTTTCCAATAAATACCATTTTTTCCAGACTATAAGCCGCACCCTAGAAAATAACATATATAAGAAGAAAAAAACTGCGCCTCATTATAAGACGCATGGTGTAAAGCATGGAAAAAAAGTATTGGCTTATAGTCCAGAAAATAAGGCATATAAATTGATAAAGTTTAAGTTGAATGTACCTTTTTCTATATTTATTTTGTATTTTTATTGTATGTTAGAAAACCCCAAACCCATTAGGTTAACACCAACAAACCCACTGTATATTACTGAAGAAGAACAGCTGATTCAGTTGCCGATTTATAGAGAAAAAAACAATAGAGAAATGGTTAAATCCACAGCAGTGCTTTTTCATTTTTGTCATTCACATGGGTCAGTCACTTTCAGTTTGCGAACATGATAAGTTCAGTTGTTGACTGGGTTATCTTAAAATAGTTGAGTAATATGTGTTATATGCTATTTTACATGAAACAGACTTAATTATTGGATTAAAATACTTGTAGGATTACAGTGTAAATTTAGTTTTACAAATTGAGATTACTGATACATAATTATTATGTATTATTATTATTATTGTTGTTGTTATATAGATTTTTTTATTTCATGTAGATATTTTAGTTTTATCTTCACCATTTTGTTAATCATTTAAAGCAATGATAATCTAAGGGATATGCTACAGCAAGCATTTTTAACTCATATATTTACTTTCAGTCGCACACAGCCCACAGCCTCTGCTGTTAGTTTAGTATCGTTACACCGCATGGGAAATGTCAGCCCTTCCCAGCACTTAGCCACTGATAAGACAACAAAGTGCTGTTTAGTGTCAGTGGAACTGATTTCATCTGTCATACTGCACCCAGCAACCTAGACCCTGTTTGGTACAGCTTGTTTCCCTGTTACACTCATTTTTAGAATGGGTGATCCCACTACTGCTTATAATTCATTAATAATAGGTAACACAATGATCTGAAGATTGCAGGTTTGAATACCAGTGCGATGCTGGCCAGCACAGGTATTTGGCACTTTTCTCAGAATGCATTGGCTGCCCAGCAATGATGCAATGGCAGCAGTAAGAAACGAGGTGGTGGCTGGCTTCACATGTACTGAAGGATGCATGTGCTTGTCTTCAAAAAAGAAAATAATACTGCATCTCTGTTCTAAAATGTTACAATACAACCACTATCAAAAGTTGTTTTAATGTTATAATAAAAGAACATCTGCTAATCTGAGTTTAAGTGTTCAAACATATGATCTTAAATTCATGATTGATTAACTGATTAATCAGGGGTGGAAACAGGATCTGTTGATAACTAAATGTTTCAAATTAAATCTAGAAGCTGTCTTGCCCTTTTCAGTAGCCAAACTTCAAAATTCAAAGTTTGTCACGTATGTAATCATACACAGTACAACTGTTGTTTTCATATGAAAAAAACAAAGTAAACAAGAAAAATACATGAAATGTACAGATCAAGGAAGAAAATGTAATTGAGTTGAGATATTGGTAAGTTACTGATTTTTGCTTTATTGCTTTATTTGCTTAATGATGTTCCTGAACCTGAAAATGCAGATCTGCTGTCACACAAACCAACTGAAACAATACAGTCTGTTCCCCCTATAGAAGCACTTTGAGATTAAACAAATAGCAGCAAAGTCATCCCTTGATTGTTCTGTTAGTGTGTGAGGAGAGAGTCTGCCAGCAACCAAGAGAGGCAGTCACGCAATGGGGATGTGCCTAAAACAGAAACATATGTGGGCAAAGGAGTTTGCATTAATACTAAAGACCTTTTTTCTCCCCACCTCCATTCCTGGAGTTGCACCACCATCAAATGAAACTTTAAAAAAAAAAAAGGGGGGGCTGGCAAATGAAGGGAAATTACATCATTAAGAGGGGCCCATAATTGGTATCTCAGTTTTCCCAGCAGTAAGACTTTGGCTACAGACCTACTATTGTGTGATTCACAGCTGTTCTCCTGAACTAGACTTTGTAATCTTGCCCTAATAATGAAAGTTGGGGCGGCTCATACAAATCACTCCATGTGTTGGTGCTGGGCAATTAGATAGAACTCATTCTGTTTTGTGCAGTAGACATGAGTTGTCTGTAAACTTTCCTTTCCATATCTGTCCGTATCGCTTATGAAATACACTAAACAATGTTTGTAAACATTGCTGTGATGTGCTGCTTGTCATGTATTATTTTACTGCATCTGATTAGCGATAAATGAAGAGTAAAACAATATACATACATGTATTGTATACACCATAATTAAGCTGAATAAAGACAAGTGTGCAGGACTGCTGGTGGGCCTGGGCCAAAACATCTATGTTAGGTGCAGGAGTGTGATGAATACAGCCAGTTTTTGGCTAGAGCAAAATTAATGTTAGTGGAAGTGGGTGGGGTGGGATTAAAAAGTAAGTCCAGCACAGGCCTCTAATCCATGTATGTTATCCTGAACCATGGAAGGCAATCCATAATGATTTGTTGTCCATTACACCATCAAGGTATGTATACCTGTAATGAACCATCACAGTATGGACATCATGATTCAGTGCATAGTACATGGTATGCTGTGAATGAAGTGTCAACAGGGTAGTTACAGGTTGGGGAATGTAAATAGAACCACATTTCACAAGTACTAATTTTACACACCACAGGCTGTACCAGCTGTCTCAGGAAGATGCTATTTCACACTAGTTGAACAAACCACAAGTTGCATGGCTGTCAAAATGAATGAAAAGAAGTCAAGGTTAGTCTAGGTTTGGGTTGTTTTGCTTCTTACCTGTTGTACTGAACTCATGCCAAACACTGAGGTCCAACCCATAGTGTGAAATGAACCAAGATGATTGTATATGTTACACCCCCGATTGTGACACATTTGTGGTGTAGAATTGGCCAGTCTGTACATTGAGTTGGGTGTGAAACAGACGGTTTGATTGCTTTGCCCTCAGACGGACTTTGTGCTGTCCAGTTTTATTGGATTATATTATCAAGTTCAGGGAGGAGTAAATTACATTTGTGTCCGCTTGACTGAATCATTTATGTGGGTTTCATCTCATCCAGAGTCTGCTTGTGGAAACGTCATTCTGTTCACACACACACACTCACACACACACACACACACACACACACACACACACACACACACACACACACACACACACACACACACACACACACACACACATTCAGAGAGAGGGAGAACGATTAAATATATTTTACAGGTTTTTTTTCTGTCTTTACGTTAGATGGATGATTAAATGTCTTTATCAGAAGGCCATGCTTGACTTGGGACATTTCAGCTTTCCCACAAATTCTGTTTGCCATGAATCTGACCATCTCAAAATAGAATCAGACACTAATGGTGTGCATCATTAAGCTTTCTTTCTTCCATCCTTTGCCTGTCTCTGAAATACAGATTCATCCCTGTCTCCTTTGTTATGTGAAAAAAATAAAAGCAAAAACAGATGTAATTCTGTTAGAAACTGAAATATCCATCCTTAACAGTTCAGTTCAAGTTTGGAAAAGCAAGCTGAAACATCTAGCAAAAAATCTTTTTCTTTTATTTTCTTTTTTGCTGGCTGGCAAAGGCTTTATTTTCACAGTATAGGACTTTCAGGGTCATCAGTTTGTTTCTATTCACAGTGCACAACTTGTTTTGTAACTGGGAATATATACAGTAGATTAGATAGATTTATCAACCTTATTGTCATTGTACAGTACAACTACAAGCAACAAAATGCAATATATACCATATTTTCCAGACTAAATCTAACACCCCCTATTCAGCTATTTAAGAACTTTTGAAGACAGTTATTAGTTGGATCAGATGGGGTGGATTAGGGTTGAATCTTCAGTCTGTAAGAAGGTAGCTTAGAAGGGTTGGTGACCTTCGATTTACAGTTAGCCTTGCACCAAATCTTTTTTAAAGCATGGGTATATTTTAAAGCCTTTAACATCAAGTGGGATATGTCAACTTAATATTAATAGCCCCTTTATTTAATTTTCTGAAATTTTGCAACTTAAGCTTACTGTACAAATGACAGATCTCTGCTATTTGTATGGTAACAGCCAGCTGAGAATATGGACTACTAGAACTTAATTGAACTGTTTATCACCCTTCGCTGGGGAGCAGTGTCTGCAAGATCTGTTCAGACTCGTTTACATTTATGTTAATGTTCACCAAACTTTGTGAAGAAGCTTTCCTAAAGTTTAGTTTGTGAAATAACTCCTGCTTCATTTTTCACTCTTCCAAAATGTAGTTTACTCTATGAAACCCTGTCTCCAGTCTCCAATGTAAGTTGTAAAATAGCAGCTGCTCCACCCACATTTGTCTGATCTGCCTTAAGTCATTTCAGTTGAACGCTCTACAGATGATGGCAGTATGGGAAATCTAAACTTGCCTAAGCTTATTTGGTTTTGTACTAAATCAAATTACAATTTGAAAGAATTGGACCTCCAGGGTAGCCCTGCTATTCCTAGCATTAGCACAGTTCTAGGCTTCTGTTTGCTGACATAATAGAACTGACAGAAGACCTCCAGTTACACTTCATGTATGTTATTAGTAAGTGCTAGCCATCAGTCAGCAAGAAAAGTTGATACTGTATGCCCAAGAAAGAAAATGTAGTGTGTCTATGCTTTAATTTGTCTCTTAAAGTGTTGCTTAGCGCACTGTGTAACATGCTAATGATGTCATACTATCACTGTCTCATGATCTTCTGATATTCCACCTGTGATAATAGGATGTGTGGTTCTAACTCCTCAGAAATTGGACCCACAGTGTAATACTACTGATGCATGACACGGTTGAGTTTCTGGAACAGGTGGTTGAGCGCGTGCCTTCCATAAGGTTCTCCTGAGTCCTGAGTATTCCCCTGCTTTCTGTCTGTCACACACAACTCTGCCTGTCATTGTAGATCAGCAGTGTTTCATTAAGGGTAAATGTGACTCTATCTGAATGAATTATTGAATGCCTCCTTTGCAGCCTGAATCTACCAAAAATCCATGTATTTTAGTGCTTATTTTTGACTGGCTGATGTGAGGGCTATCATATTACTATTTGCAGATATGGACAGATATTTCAACCTAATATTTGATTATGTATTTATTCTGGAGGAGTGGAGAGTTTAGGCTATGCTAGGCTGTGATAAAGTATGTGATTAAACAGTTTTGGGGGCTCCTACTGTTCAAAACTGGGGGCTCAAAACTGTTTGTTGGCCATCCATCCATCTTTCCCTATATGTATTATCTACTGTAGGTCTGTCCTTTTGTCCGTCCATCCATCCATCCAGAGGTCAGGCCATAATTATTTTGCTACACTTTGTCCTGCTCATTATTATGCCCTTAGTCCACTGAGTTGATTAATTGAGTTTGGTTCACTTAGCTTCCGATTTTAGAATTCACCTTTGCATGATTATTTGACTGATTTGGACATTAAGGCTAAATAATGGCCAGCTATCATGTAAAAGACAAAATGCCTGCAAATGGTAGGATGTGGCCACTATAGTCTTAAAAACTATGCTAGGGGTTGGTTAAAGGTGCAGATTACACCACAGTTTGAAGCTTTAATTTCTTTGTTAATGTTATATTGCACATATATAAGCATTACTATGAATATACACCGATCATAACATTTGAACCATGCATTTAATATTGTGTTTCCTCTTATGTTGCTAAATCAGCTTTGACCCATCAATGCGTAGACTTTATAGTTCACTGGTTGTACTTCTTTGGAGAATATTTGGTGAATGTTAACCCCTGAATACTGGGAACAAAGTCATATAGGCATCACAGTTTGGCTTCTGTCAGAGAGGCTCAGACTCTCACCTATTTTTCCTGCTTTTAACACATCAACGAAAGAACTGGCTTTTCATATGCTGTCTAATATGGAGATCCCACCCCTGACAGGTACACAAAAATGTTATTCACATATCAGTAGTTTTAACGTTAAGCCTGATCAGTGTATCTTGAAGAGCATTGGTTCTGTACTGTTAAACTGATGTAAATATAAATCGCTCACTTAAAAATCAAATGACTTTAAATTATACACCATCAGATTCTCTTTGATGTGGACCACATGTCTGAATACACTGTAAGATTAATACTCATTTGGTCATAGGCAAAGTCTGGATTTCCGGTGTATTGTGAAGTTTGTTGGCACATAGTGATGATTCATAGATTCATAGAGCTAATGGAACCTTGGAACAGTAAGAAGCTAGTCATAATGTGAGCTCTTCTGAGGTAGTGTTCAGAGCTTTGGATGAATACCAAGTCTTCCATGTAGAGGACAAAGAGCTTCATTCATTAACTCTTCAGAATATGTGAGAGTATCATTGTATGTAAAAGCACTGCTTTGGAAATTCTACTGGACTTGTCAACATTTTGTACTGGCCAGCTTCATTTGTAATCGTGTGGGTTGACATTCATGATACCAGATTCTGGATACCAGATATTGCTAAAAGCCACCCCTGTTTACCTGCAAAACTGAATATTTTTTTGGACATAAGACAACCAGGTATTTGTAGATGACAAAGAAGTTGCATTTGTTACAGAATCCTTAATAAAAACACTGTTACATGTTGTTATAAATGTGGATGGTACGCAACACAATTAGAGTAATAAACATTGTATACTATCCAAACGGAATTTATTAATTCAGCACCTGAATTTACTACACATATTTACATGCTTTGTGCACATACATACTGTAGTATATAGCTTGGGAATTACGTGGAAAAGACAAATACTTGAACAAATGAAAAAGATGCTTCCTTTTATGCTGAAGCACTGTAAATATGGAATGGAATGGCCAGAAAACAAAAGCAATCCTCAACAGATTCACCCTGGGTGACTCTTGGATGCAGTTCTTTGAAAAAATGTAAAACAAAAACAAACATATTTGTGGTAAATTTGAGTAATGAAACCAATATTCAAATTAATTGTCTGTTTAACAAGGACAATTATTGAGTGCTATTGCTATTGAGTTTTATACTTTCTTTTTTGGGTGCAAAGATGCACTCATTCATTGCAGGGGTAATGTTTACGGGGGTAAAGTGCTGGGAAATTTTTCAATAATGGTACCATATAATACCAGTATGTTAAGATACCTATTTTCTAAATGTGACAAAAAAAAAACATCAGTATTGTAATTATGCAGAGGTGTTTTTATTAGTAGTGCTTACATAATAATCCTTTGTAACTTGTGTTTTATGCATCGAAAATAATTATTGAAAATATGCGCTGATTTTTTTTTTGTGGAGATTTGTCAGTACCCAATGTCTCATGTCATTTGGTGATCTCTGGGTGAGTTATCACACCCAGTCAGAACATCAGAACATCAACCCTAGTTGCAGGTGTACTTCACTTTCATTTTCCAACAGTTTCATAACTGTTAATGTTATGAATGTAACTTCTGCCCTTTTGAGGAGAAATTAATAAATTAAACTATTGCATTGCTGCACATTTTGCACAATTGTATAAACACCTTAAGTTTTATTTTAGTCATTGATACAGATTAATTACAGGAGACAGTAGGTGTTGATGTAGTTGACTAGAAGCTGTGAGTAGTTTTTTCATCACAAATTAATAAACTCTGAAATACTCTGAAATAATTGCTTAAACAAGTGCCATCCAAAATCCCCAAAATATTGAATCTAACACCATGTTTTGATTAAAAGTTAAAATGTAAAATCAACTGTAGTTCTACATAACAATGTGTTTTTATTGGCACATCAAGGTAGGCCAGGCAGGCACAAAACAGAATGTTAAGGGATGTCTTGTATTATTTGGTGGTCATTGGGTCAGTTATCACACACTTACACCACATCATGTTTTAACTATTCTTAAATAGATGTGCTTGAATGGTTTCTGACACTGTGAGAGGTAGGCTTCAGTAAGGCTCCTACTAAACTAAAGAAGAAACGTCAGACACCTTATGTGTCTTCTCTGATCAATTTCATTTAGAGGACAGTGGTGTAAAATTGATGTTTAACTTTGAATTTAAACTCTCAGAAAAGCAAATCTCAGAATCTTAATTGCTGAGGAGTGGTAATGCTGGACTTTTTTAGTTTTGTTACGGTTTAATTTTTCAGCACATGTTCGTTCTGTCTCTCTCTGTCTCTGTATATATATAGAGTCAGTCTTAGTCAGCTGCCTGTTTTTCAGCAGCTTCAAACACTTGGCAGGCTAGACAGGATGGCAGTGAGTGTGCAGTTTGACATACCCCACAAGAGAATTGTTTACCCTCAAGTGGCCTGAGCTTGAAACATGTTGAGTTGATTATAAGGTGGCATAGATTTTTGTTTACTTTGTGTTTGAATTCTATACATTGCAGGAAACTAAAGAAAGTGAAAACACTGGTGCTTATTTAGGGACTCACTGCTGTCCCTATGTTGAGTCTGTCTCTGAGAAGACATGGTGTTTACTCATTCCTTCTTGTATGAGAGCCAATGCTTTATACTGTGGTGCTTGATTTCTTGATTTTTATTTTAATTTCTTTGGCTGCAAGAGTCTAAATATAGCTTTGTGAGCTGGAAATATTACTGAATGAAGTCCATGTGTGGGAGGGTTGCTTCAGAGGGCTGAACGATGTCAACCACTGCTGACTCACACAGCTGTCTGGCCTCTGCTTTGAATCTGGAGTGATGTTCAATGATCTCTCTGGCTGAATGCTCTTCTGTGCTGGTTCAGAATGTCAGAGATGGTTACAGTTTGCAGTGGAGCAGTTGCCTTGTGGGAGAATTGAGTCAAGCTGTTTTTATGGGGGTTTTTTTTCAGCCATGTCTCTTGGCTACATTTCGATCAATTAAATATTCTGAGTATTATTTAGGCCTGGCTTCCCAGGCATGCTGCTTTAGTGTCAGACCACACTTTTCTGTCAGTGGAATAAAAATCTGTAAAATACATTTGGGTACTTACGACAAAGTGTTTCGTTTTCCATTTTTACAACATTGCAGTTTTTCACAGGCCAATCCAACGGTGCAGTGCCAGTGTTCGATCTGAGCTGCCAAGTTCAAGAAGAGCTCTCTCAAAGCAGCATTTCTTCATTAAGAAGCACCTCACCTTTCCTCTCCATCCTCCCTAGAAAGACCCATTTCATTACTGCACAGCTGCTACTGAACACACTGCCAGTTTTTTGAAGGCTTTTGCTTGTATCATAAAGCCTGTGCTAATGGAAAATTTATACCATATTTTGGAATATAAACCAAGCAAACTGATCCAGCTCTTGGGAACTTCATTTGAAAGCTTTGCTTTGAATTATTGAAATGAAGTTTCATAGCAATACTGCCTTCCGGGCAACATCCATATGTGTGACTTGTGTAATAATTGCAGTTACCATTGAAATCGCAGATGATGATAATAACTACAGAACATTATGTAAGGCCAGATGAAAGAGAAAAGCACAGAGCATGTTAGCCTGTAATGGTAGTGCTTCATCATGAAAGCCTTCTGCACAGAATCTCTCATGCATCAAGTGAAGCTGCTATGTTCAATGAAAATAAGAAGTAAAGCATAAAATATTCTCATCTAAACACACTTTTTGCATTATACAAAAGTTAATAAAGTTCATTTGGTAGCTTTTAAAATGTGCAATTTTTTATTTGATATATTTTTTAAATGCAAGTTTTCAGTGCAAATCAAGTGGGATGATGCACTGGTATCCTTGGAACGTAAAACAAGATGTCAAAACTTTTAGAACGATAATGAAACAACAACGTTTAACTCGTTATCAGGTCTAGTAGAGATGAGCTAATGAGTGTTCAAGAGGTCGGTAATTACTAATCAGCTGTACAAAATGACAAACATGTTCCACAAGTTGAATAGCTAAAAATGCCCAGCTGGTTGACCAGCATCACCAAGTATGACCACAACACACATTAAGCTTCTCAAGAGCTAACCAGCTAGCTGACCCTCATAGGGTATTTGTATCTAGATGAGCAGCTTTTCAACCACCTTAACCATTAAAGCATCGTTACCCACTTAAACAATCCGAAACCAGTCTATTTGTAACTTTACCTTGCTATAAAGGAAAGTACCATACCCCATCAATTTTCTTGTGCAGTTTTGACATTTTATTGAATATCTGAAGAGGATCTCACCAGCTTGGCAGCTTTTGGTAGAGTTGTTTTGACATCCTCTGTCAACAGTTAGCCTAACAATTCAGAGCCAGTGGCTAGAGCAGGCAGTGACCCTTTACAGAGGTCTGAAGTTTTAATTATTAATTAATGTAGCATGTGAAGTATAAAAGTGTAAGCTTTGTGATGCAGTTTGCCGTTGCCCGCTGTAACCCATGCAAACGACACCAAGCAGTTCTCTGAACTCTATATGTGAAGGTGGGGAAAAAACAAATGCTCAATGTTCTCTGCAGACATTAAAATCTTTTTTTTGTCTCCCTTAGATGGGTCCTTGTTGGCTACAAACAAGACAAAGCAGTCTTTTGGGGAAGTACCACATTATACACCTTCACCATCCGCCTTATCAGCCTCAGAACAGTCAAATGACATCCATAGAACATTACCCCCTTTGCCTGAAGCTCAACAACTCAGACCCCCTGAGAAATATCACAGTGATACCAGTGGCACTGTGTTTGGCTCAACAGTCATGCCACCTCTAAGCTACCTGCCTGGTCCAGCGCATCGCTCTGCCCCAGCACCCCCAGCAAGTTTCTTAGAGTCAGCAAAGGCAGATGGAATTAGCTCTGGAATTTCTTCAAGACTGTCACGGGATGTGAATCCTCCTGTGCCTCATAATGTGCCTGCTTCTTTGGAAACTGTCACACCAGGCGTCCAGCTTGCACAGCCTTCATCCAGCTCATCCACACCAGCTTTAACAATATCTCCTTCTCGCTTGCTTTTTACAGAATTGGCTTCTCTTGAAGAACCACCCTTTCCTCCTCCTGAAACTGTCCTTAACAGAGTTCCTGCCCCTGAACAAATAGAACCATCTACTAGAATTGCAGACTTTGCTAATTTAGCTCTTAGTCATGACTTAAATATGCAAAATGATGTATATCCGGGTGTTCACCTGTTAAATCCAAGTCATGCTCTTTTTGGAAACCAGTATGTGACATCTTCTACAGAGCCAACTATGGGCCCACCAGAGGACTTTTTTCCAACCAACACTATGGATGTGGACTATGGATCTGGAGATTACTTAGAGACAATGTCCTTCTTGGGATCTGAGCGAGATGACTACTCTTCGGTCACCAATGTTCTTTCTGACATATATGACTTTGAAGACTCAAACTCAGAGTCCTATGATACATCTTTTCCCACAAGAGTAGTGATGCCTTTGTCCACCAGACACCTATCTCCAATTTCCATTTCCACCAGTGTTGTTTCAAGAATACATGTTACTACTTTTCCTACTCTGATGTCCAGTATTACATACAATTCAACAAGTATTCAAAGTGTAACCAGTAACACCCTCAATAAGCAAATTACCACGTCTGTAAATGCAGTGACTTCCATTATTCCCAACAATGTGACCCCTGTCTACTCGGGTATCCCAACCATACATCCAACAGCAGTCCATACTTTACCTACTCCCCCGACTGTATCTGACTCTGTCAATCAGAGCAGCTTAGCCAATGAAAGTTCAGAGTCTGATAACGACTGGCCTGACAACATTACAATTGACCCTACAGATGTTCTTCTGCCTGATATGAACAGTCTGGAGTACTACACCATTCAGCTCACAAAGGGTAATGAAAGTTTCCCAGAGCAGAGAGGCAACCATACTACTTCCAAGTACCTCTCTCTAGTTCCTGTAAGCACTACCCATATTACAGCCACCAGCACCTACACAGTTGACCCCAGCCACATGCTAACTGTGCTGTATGGAGATCAGCTGCAGCCTGTGGACAACAACTCATGGCCTGAAGATTCTTCTACAGATATTTCAGGATATGATCCATTCAACACGACCATCCTAGATCTTTCCGAAGTGAGACCTAGCTTAACAAATACTACATTACCATTTATGGATTCACCAGTGACATTAACTCCATCCATGGACTTTTCAACATCACTATGGAATCTGACTTTGACTCCTGTTCAGACTCAATCTGTTCCATCTGTTATAAACAGTGGCACCTCCACTGCATCAGAACAACCAGATGTCATCCAGTGGTTTGAGAACTCAACTTTGCCTGAGACTCGACTTCCTACCCCTACACTCATCACTCATGTGTTAACCCACACCATGAATGTGACCGCACTTCCCACTGATTCAACCTTCAATAGGACCTTAATCCATCCTGTGACTGAGATGGCTGATGAAGGCATCATTGGAACACCACCAGAGCACCCTTTCACTGAGGTTGCTGATGATGGAATGACAACTTTCAGCAACACAGAACACCCCACTTTAGTAAACAATAACGAGACAACTGTGACAACCCCATCAACCAACCCAACATTTACAACAATGGCAGATGAAGAACTTAACTCTACCACTTTCCCGACGACAGCCAAAGACACCGCAGTGACAACCCTAAAGTCCACTCCTCAGACAACTACTATTCGCGAGTACCTCTGCAACATCACCAAGCCTGACACCTACCTAGTCAGAGTTGGTAAGACTTTGTTGTTGTTGTTGTAGTTTTTTAAATGCCTCAATGAAAAAATAAGTGCAATTTTGCATTTTAAATAAATGATTGAATGTTGGAACATGTAGTGGTGGGCAATATGACTGTCATCGTGATACAACATGATACACAAAATATTTTTCTGAGCATAATCTTGATATTGTCATTGTTTACAGAACACTGACCAGCTGTACATTTCGCTATAAAGAGTGTAATTGGTCCTGTTTAGCTGGAGGAAGTGTAGTACTGTTGAATAAAAATCACATTACTACAAATTGTACTTAGGTAGCAGTTTTTATCTGCTGATTTGGGTTGCAGCAATATACCAGTTTTTCAGAACCCATATTGGGTGTTCTAAAATTTTTGACAGGCAGTTATATAAATTGATTTATAAAGACTAGGGCCATTGCTTTGTGGTAAACTGAAGTTATTACATTGTTGCTGTTCTGCAAAAACCTTGTATCTCTATTTTTGTTTTTCATTTTTGGTGTAATGTGAATCTGGCATTTTGGTTACACTATGCCAAAAATTCATCATGGAAGATTAACCTTTGTACATTGATTTCCATTGATTGTGTTTCCTTAAAAAAAGTTGCCATTCGGGAAACATAATGCTTTTAGTGTGATAGTGAAAATGTTTGAGTGACACTGCGAAAGAAATTGAGCTCCTAGAATGACGTTTTACCCATCTTCCCTTCCAGGTTTTCCACCTGGCTCCACAGCTGGGTACGCCAAAGCCAAAGTACGAGAGATCCTCAAAGCTGAATTTAATCGATCAGTTGAATTGCAGGTATGTCAGATTTGTCAGACACTTGCGAGTGTCTTTTTAAGTCTTAAAAAAAGTTATTTTTATAGTGCTTTAATTTTTGTAGAATTTTAATTGTTTTAGTTTTCCAGTAAATGAAACGTTTAAATTATTTAGCTTGATGATTATGTAACCTTTCTAAGCTTTCAAGACTGAAGCTGGTGAACTGTTGCATAATGGCTGTGCTCCAGCTTTGTGTCATGTTTCAGAATTGCATCCAGAAAAACACAGCTCTTCCTGTCTCACTTTATCTGTTGATTTCATATAAGCAAACAGCAGAGAGATGGGCTTTGTGGCTGGCTTGAAAGGACTGACCTTCCCATATTATAAACACAGAGATTAGAGAGCTAGTGATTCTCATTTTGTCACAGACGATTTGAAAACTCCCTCCCAGAACTGGGATGGTTTTGTCTCCACCCATCTCAGCAGAATCTTAGGGGGAAATTTTGATGTATTTGTGTTTTAATTTACATCTCACTATTGCTAATACAGCAAAGATGTTTGTCTGGACTTTTTAATTGCATTTGCTTTGCTGTATATGTGTATGTTCATGTAGGTAGTGAAAGCTCCTCCAGACTTTGTGTTTCGGGCAGTGTCTGGTCCTGTTGTCTACACAGCTATATCAGTCATGAACGCTCTGAGACAGTCTACACGTACATCACGCTCCATCCTCAGTGTGTCCCCCATCAGTCCTGTGCCTGGCCTGCAATACCAAGTCCACTCTGGTAGAGCTACTCGTATCACTCACACACACAAGCACACACACTCACACACACACAGTGGGGCAGAAAAGTATTTAGTAAACCACTGACTGTGCAAGTTCTCCTACTTAGAAAGATAAGAGAGGTCATCATCATAGGTATACTTCAACAATGAGACAAAATTAGAAAAATAATCCAGGAAATCACTTTGTAGGATTTTTAAAGAATTTATTTGTGCATTATGGTGGAAAATAGATATATGGTCACCCAAAAACAAGCAAGATTTCTGGCTGTCACAGACCTAAAACTTCTTCTTTAAGAATCTCTTCTGTCGTTCACTCGTTGTCCTGGCACCTGTTTGACCTTGTTATCTGTATAATAGACACCAGTCCAGAGCCTGAAACTGTCATACTCCAAACTCAACCATGGCCAAGACCAAAGAGCTGTCGAAGGACGCCAGGAAGAAAATTGTAAACCTGCACCAGGCTGGGAAGAGTGAATCTACACTGGTGTGAATAAATCAACTGGGAGAGCAATTGTAAGAAAATGGAAGACATACAACACCATTGATAATCTCCCTCAGTCTGGGGCCCCATGCAATATCTCATCCTGTGGGGTTAAAATAATAATGAGAAAGGTGAGCAAAAATTCCAGAACTACATGGAGGGACCTGAAGAATGACCTGCAGAGAGCTGGGAGCAAAGTAACAAAGGCTACCATTAGTAACACACTACGCTGAGAGGGACTCAAATCCTGCAGTGCCAGGTGTGTCCCCCTGCTTAAACCAGTACAGGTCCGGGCCCATCTGAAGTTTGCCAGAGAGCATATGGATGATCCAGAAGAGAATATAATGTGGCCAGATGAAACTATAACTTTTTGGTAAAAACTCAACTCAAAGTGTTTGGAGGAAGAAGAATTCTGAGTTGCATCCCAAGAACACCATATCTACTGTGAAGCATGGGGGTGGAAACATCATGCTTTGGGTCTGTTTCTGTGCAAACGGGACAGGACGACTGATCTATGTTCAGGGAAGAATGATCGGAACCATGTATCATGAGACTTTAAGCAAAAACTTCTTTCCATCAGTGAGAGCATTGAAGATGGAATATGGCTGGGTCTTCCAGCATGACAATAATCCCAAACACACACCGCTCAGGCAACAAAGGAGTGGCTCTGTATAAAGCATTTTAAGGTCCTGGAGTGGCCTAGCTAGTCTCCAGACCTCAACCCCATAGAAAATTTGTGGAGGGAGTTAAAAGTCCTTGTTGCCCAGCGACAGCCCCAAAACATCACGGCTCTACAAGAGATCTGCATGGAGTAATGGGACAGAATACCAGCTACAGTGTGTGCAAACCTGGTGAAGACTTACAGGAAACGTTTGACTTCTGTTATTGCCAACAAAGGTTATGTTACAAAGTACTGTTATGAACTTCTGTTATTGGCCAAATACTTATTTTCCACCATAAATTTCAAATCAATTTTTTAAAAATCCTCCAATGTCATTTGCTGGATTTTTTCCCCTTTTGTCTCTCATAGTTTAAGTGTACCTATGATGACAATTACAGTCCATCTTTTTAAGTTGGAGAATTTTTGCACAATTTGCACAATCAGTGGATGACTAAATACTTTATGCCCCACTGTATATTTCATTTCAGTTCAAGTGTGTAATTACTAGAATGCTGTATTAATTTTTGTAATTGTAATCTTTGAACTACAGTTAACTAAAACATAAACAATGAAGGATGGGTGGTGAACCTTCACTCATGAGTATTTATATTCTGTACTGTCTCTCCACAGTGCTCCAGTTTGTCCCCAGTTACATAGATGTGCATGTGTGTACATTCAGTGAGCACATAGAGAAAGGCTTGACATTGGCTTTCACTGAAGTGCGCCGCCGTCTTAAAGAGTCAACTAACTTCACAGTGCACGTAAGAACCACTCTCCACAATTAGTCACTTAAAGTGATCTGTAAACATATGCCTGTCAAAACTTTAGGACATGTTCAGGGTTGGAAGTTTGTTTATTAATTCACTGGAGCTGTAAGACGGTAATGCAGCTTCCAGGTTAGCATCATGCAAGCTGATTTCCAGAATCATCACATACACTATATGGACAAAAGTATTAGGATGCCTCATTCAGTGTTTCTTCTAAAATCAAGGGTATTAAAATGTTATCCTGCTTTTGTTCAAGCATCTTTTGTTGGAGCATTGCTGGGAGGATTTGAAGTGATAGGAACTTATTGAGGTCAGGATGTTGGATGATCACCACCCCACCTCACCCCAAAAGTATTGAATAGAGCACCATTATTCCTGACATTAGTTCCACTGCTCCATGGCTAAGTGCTGGTGCCCTTTATACCTAGCCCACGGCTGGCATTAGGCATAGTGCAGGTTCATGTTAATCCTATTCTGTTTGCAGTACTGCCAAGAATGCCCACAACAGATGTCTATGAAATCTCCTCTTATAAAACTGTTATTTTACAAATTATACCAGTACATGCAAACTAGTGTTTATTTTCTGCTGAGGGTAGCCACTATTCTGACAATGCAAACTTGCTTACACAAGTATTTAATATGGTGATCATATTTTGTTCATCAAAAATAGAGGGCTGGGGTCAGACTTCAGGTAGGCCTGAGTTGTAGAACTGTAACACTTTAATTTAATTTAATTTTAACAGAAAAAAAAAAAGTTTTACTTTTACCACCTTACAGAACAGGTCAGACTGATATGTGCTTATTTACATTTGCATTTAGTCACTTTTAGGCTGTGGTCAATTGGCTCTGGTGGAAAGAAGTATGACCAATGGTTGACGTAGGAATATGTTGTTTGAAGTCGATGAGAAGGCAGGATGTGTTTAAAGCTATATACATCTGCACTCAGAACATCCTGACTGGGTGCATTTTTTTTACATTCCATCAGTTTTATGTCTGCAGGTTATCAATCTTGTTTCAGACCTTATGAAGAACGAATCAATGATCAGCGCTGCAGGTGTTGTATGATGCTTACGGCCTGGGTTGCCAGATCAGGAAATACTACCTTGTGTGAAGGATCTGCTAGTTAATTCTTAAAACAAATAGCTGGTCTATAATTTAGTGTTTGTTTTGGTAATTATTTTCTAGCTAAAATATTTTCACCTTTAAAGCCTAAAAGTTCAGGTATTTTAGCACTAGCTAGCATTTGCATATGACTGCGGTTTACCTCTCCAGTGTTTCTCATCCCTGACTCAGGTCTGAAATGTAAAGCAAGCTTGGCCACACACAGGAATAAAAGTCAGGAATAAAAGAGTTTTATTTGATGTTATATTTGATTTCTCAAATAGTGGCTACTTGATCAGCATCCCTTAGAAAATTGGACATTGATCTGCAGTGACGATAAACTCTGGCTGCATCTCTGTGGTGTACATCATCACACACTGACATAGTCTGTTGTGGTGTGTTCTTTCTGCTTGTCTTGAATGCAGTGAACTAATAGCACCATGTAATGAATGTCAGCCACTGATGCACTAAATAATGTATATTGAAAAATATATTGAAACATTATATCACCCTTATTGAAACATTTTCTATTGTGATATCTATCATTATTAAATTATTTTCCAAGGCAACTTAAAATGATGTTTTTCTAGAATGTATGGTGAGAAAGATGAGATGATTTCAGTGTGTATGGGGGATTATATATGTAATCTAAGCATTTTCCAATCTCTCCCTTGGCTGATCCGGAAAGTAATCACTTTAATGTTTACGAGAGCTGTTCTCACATGCTGGTCAGAATAACAGAGCCTGCAGTACAAGCACCTCACATGGTTTTCACACAAACTATTTAGCGCCTGAAACCAGCGACTTGGCTCTGATCCTCTGAAATCCGCTTAATTGCTTCCTATTTGTGTCAGATTAGCTCAACATTTTTTTATGACCCCCAAAACACACACCTGGAGTTTCAGTTTGCATGGTATACGAAGGATTGAATTTCACTAATAATTTAGCATTCTGTCTTCAGGCTGGTTTCACTTTTTAGAATGTGGGCCAGAACCACTGCTTTGTATGTCCTTTTAACGTTACCGGCATGCTTGCAGATCAGAGTACTAAGCTGATTCTGTAGATTGCTTGCTGTACACTGAAATGACATCATCCATAGCCGACTGCTTCTATTGAGTTTTGGAGGAAAGAACATGCAGTGTTCAAACCAACAGTTGTCAAGGCAACAAAATGAATGAGTGAGATTCACTGCGGTCATAGACTGAGACTTAATGTGTTACAGTTTTAACACAGGATGGCAATAGATACTGTGTACTATTGTACTGCCCAGTACAATACTAGTACTGGGCAATATGACCTCAAATCAATATCACAATGAATTGAATATTTTACATTGATTATGATTAATGAACAATTATTGTTTTTGTTTTTTGCTGTTGTCTTCATTAAAGCCAGAATGTGTCCAAACAATTTGGTAGAAGCTGCTTGAGTTGCTCAGTTAGGTCTATGTTTGAGTTTTCCTCCTGTTGCTTCCATGTTGCAGACTGGATGGGGCAGAGTCATGTGACTACACATGCAATAATATGTTTTTATGGGGACACTACATGAAGAAAGACAGTAGGGGAAAGTATTAACAAAATTTAAAAAAAAAGAAAAAACTGATTAGATGTTCTGAATGTCAGTTTCGATTAATTTTCGATTAATTGCCCAGCCCTAACTGACACATACCTCAGCCTCATTTGTTATTACTGAATTTGAGTTATAACTGTAACATACTTCATTAGAACTGAAGTGATATTTTGTTCATTCTAAAATCATTTAATCTGAAACACAAACTTCTTTTCATAGAATCTGATTATTTTTTGCATTGTGTTATTTTTTGCAAATTTTGTCATGAATCAGCCAATAGGAATGTTTCATAATGACTTGAAAATCTTTTTACATTGCTATTCATTGACAATTAAAGCTGCATGCGAGAATTTGTCTTTCATGCTCCTGGGCTCCCCCTACAGCCAGAAGCATGTGGACTGAGTAATAGTACCTTGGCCTTTGGCCTGCTTCACCAAAGATACATAGTGCAGTTAACTGCTAACTATGCTGTTCTCCCTTTAACAAGTCAATATGATTTTGAAGATGTTTAAGATAACAAATGCTATATAATGTTGCTTTTAGAAGGATTCTTCCTTCACCTGTATTTACCATTTTAAAGGGTTTTTAAAGGTTTTTGCACAAGAGTTAAAATATACTTCAGAACTCAGAAGCAGATGTATGACTTTGTGCAGTGTTGCATTTTTTCACATATAGTGCACATTTATAAAACCCTTCTCTAAATAAATGCATAACAGGTACTGAACATCACTATGAGCCCTATGGGAAAGAGTCAACGGCAGCTGAGTGGGCCAGTAGACATCACCTTTGTGATACGTGATGCTCGGGGGTATGTACTAGGATCGGAAGTCAGCAGCCTTCTGAGACAGCTCAGTGTGGTGGAGTTCAGCTACTATCTGGGTTATCCTGTTCAGCAGATCGCAGAACGTAAGTGTTCTCTGACACACATGCATATAGAATCCATCTATATTCCATTGAGTGACTGCACGCAGTGGATGGATCATTTTGAACCTGAAGATGATGGTGTGTTTGTTTCAACCACAGCATTTCACTATCCTGAGCTGAATACAACACAGTTGCTGCGCTCCTCATGGGTGAGAACAGGTATGTCTGATTTTCTTTCTTCAGCTTAACACTTGTTTCTGCAGTAATATTGTTAATTCATGCTGATACCATTGGAAAAAAATGATATTTGGTTGTTTTTATGCAGTGTTACTGGGAGTGATGGAGCAGCGTGTGAGCGATAGAATTTTCCAGGCGAAGATGGAGAGAAGACTGGCATTGCTTCTGGGGGAGGGACTGGGCACAGGACGGCGTTTTAAAAGAGCTACCAGCATAGGCAACAACAGTGTACAGGTAAAACAAAAGGAAATACTCCCTCTACTGTGCAGTGTTTGTTTTTACTTTTGGGGATAGGTGATTCGGTTGCTAAATTTGTTTTCTGGAGAGAAGATTCTGATACTGTTCACTAGTTTCAGTCAGTGGGCATATTCTGACTGTATTATATATGAAAGTGGTGCACAAGCCTAAACACAGTTCATGGGCTTTGCTTGTGAAATACTTAAGATTTTTTACACTTACTCATGTTTGACACTCAACAATTTAAATACCAATAACACTATTCATTTTAGGATGATATGCTCAGTTCTGTCCATACATTTTAGGCACCTGTGAAAGATAAAGCTCCTTATCTGGCCAGTAAGTCGGTATTTACTCAGTATAACACTTATATTACAACAAATGCATGTAACATTCATACAAAATTTCTTCAGTCTCTCGGTCTGATTCCTTTTTGTCTTAAGCTTGCAGCAGTTATTTACACCACCTTTAAAGCAAAATAGTGGGTGGCACTAGCTTCAGTTTTCATGGTTAGCTACAGTTTTTGTGAATCACTGTTCATTTTAGGCTCAATTTCAAGCTCATATTGCAGTTGCATTTAAGGGATCTTAAGCACCTGTGCTGCATAGGTGTATATATATAATGTCCAAGGAGTCCAAGAAAATGGCAGCTTTTATTGCGATATAGCACTGACATGTCTGTGAGTCACTTGCCATTTCCCTCTATACTCTCTTTGCAAAAAATGAAGACCCTTGTTATGTAACTCTTCCTGTGTGGAACATCCCCAGCCTCTCTGGCTTCTTAATGACTCTCTCTTTGTGGCCCCCTCTCAGCACCTGCTCTGCTCTGTGCATCCATAGTCCAGGCCAGGAGTATCCATGGCAACACCTCATATTCATCCCTGGGCTGTGCAGCCACTGGCTGACTCCTGTTTTCCTCCCACAGGCTGGTTAACTGATATCAGATCAATTATTGAACACTCCTCGCAGACAAGCTAGAGTCATCCTCAAACCTGGTGTCTGTTCAGCCAGTGCTCAGAGAAATTTTCACTGTTTCATGTGGGGGGCACAGAGAGTGGGACAGTGCAGACACAGCAAGAAGCTGTCAATGTGATTAAAGTTCAGCCATGATCTTCACTGGCCTAAACACACTGACCTTTTGACTCCCTCCACACTGCTGCTGCTGTTCATACTGATGATGCATGCTCCAGAACTGCTAACTGTCAGTTAATGACCTAATTACAAAAGTGTGAATATGACATAGAATGACATAAAACATCTCTAATCTTAGTGTGCATTAAAGGAGCCATCAAGACAATGTGCAGGACTCTGTACAGAAAGGTATTTTTATGAAAGGGATAGAATGTGATTGACTAAGCATCTGTGGCTTTTGCTAACTATTTTACACAAAATACACCTTTATGAATCAAGTAAAATCAGGTTGCTCAAATAAAAATGTCCACTTGCCATTTCACCTTGCTGCATCCATTTATTTAAAAGGAAAATTGTGCAATATATATATTTGTTTTTATTTTTTCAGTTAAGTGATAGCACTAACCATAATGTTTTGACAAAAAAAAAAAATATATATATATATATATATATGTTTTTATTTTTATTTTTTCAGTTAAGTGATAGAACTAAGCATAATGTTTTGACAAAACCTTAGGAATGACACAGCTTTTTCAAGCTTTTTTTAACTGCTTCACTTTACCTCTTAGAGGCATCACTCTTTTTTTAATGCTGACTGATGTAAACAGAAGGCAGACTACTGAAATGCTTGGTAACAAGAAGATGGGTAGGGCCCATCTTCTATGCTGTGGGGACACTGTCATGCCTCAGTTAGCTGCTTGCACTTTGAGACAAACTGGAAAGGGGTCGGCTAGTCAGAGCCCAGCGATGAGAGTGCACTATGTAGGTCAAGTTCAGGTGAGGCCAAATGCTGTCATCCTTTTCCACCCCAATAACACTGGAGATTGCATGAGTGTAAGTCAAGACAAGACAAGACTGCCCAGGATCCACTTTCCAGCACTCACTGTCTTGACACTGCCTTTGTTGTTTTTTAAAATGTAGACCTACACTTATGAAGTTATTATTGTATACATACCAACATCACAATACAATATATTGTGTGTTTTATGTACACAGATCGTGCAGACCACACGGCTAGCAGGGCCAGATAACCCTTTGGACATGATCTACTTTGTTGAAGGTGCTAATGGCGAGAGGCTGCATGCCGTCACCACCGCTAATCTACTGAACAAGCTGAATGTGCAGCGTGCAGCTATAGTGCTGGGATACCGTATCCAAGGCATCCTAGCCCAGCGTGAGTACTGACTCTTTGGAAACACATTACTTTAGCCTCACAAAGAAAACTGGTGATGGAAAAGACTGAGAAGTGTGTTCCCTGCATGAACCCTTTCATGGAGCCTCCCTCAGTTGTTTTTAATCAAATAATCATAAGTAGCCTTCTGACCGCAGTGAAGTTGGCAGTGGAATTTGAAAACAGAATGCTTGAGTTCTCCTCACTGTAAACATCAAAGAGGAGCCCTTAATGAGCATGTCCTCCAGAGAGCTGGTCTGCTTTATCTGACACTCTTTGTGCTGGTGGACATTCAGCTGTTTCACCTACAGCAAAAAAAGAAGCACTACCTTCATTATACTTAATGAAGTTATTTCCTTTTGTATAAGAGCTGAGTATGCAGAGCATTGTGTAGCATTGTTTTACCAGTCTACAAAAGGACAAGTTCAACTGTGCAGTAATTCATTTGGAATCTCAGACAGCATATCTCAAGGTTTTGGCCATGCATCATGATATGCTGTCTGCATTGTTTTAGATTAATTAGACCTGCTACAACGAGTTGAAATATAATGCTATAAAAGAGTATTTTAATACTTTTCTAATGAGGAGTGCTGTTTCTTAGGCTCCTGCACAAATCATCTGACAAGTTAAAAAAATACCAGCAATTAATTGTAAGAAAAACCCTGTAACTTGTTTTTCTAATGCCTATTTCACACAATAAGTGCAGTCTAGGTGGTCTCCAGGAGAAGTCTGGAACCAACATTTGTTCTTCAATCTAGCTCACAAGATCTCATCTGCTTTCTTCAAATTCAGGGCAATGAGGCATTGTCAGCTGGTCTCCTATATAAGACAAAATGGCAATATTCTGCTGAAAATTCAAATGTCAGACCAGAGACAGTATAACACTAAAATACATAAATAACTAATTAATAGTTAATGACTTTCAGAAGTTTTTTATTTTATATGGACTATTGTTATGTATTATAAAAACAAATCATTAATACCTTTGTCAACCTAATTAATATTTCTAGTCAAGATTTCTGTGATGTGAAGTGTTTTACAAGTCTTTACAAGCAAATAAATATACTGTAGACATTCATTTTCTTCATCAAAATATGGTCGAATTCACAGAAATATATAAATTCTGTTAATATGTATATCTCAAATAAAGACATATTAGCCCAGAAGACATAGAATCTCCTAAATAAGCAACATAAAGATATGTCAAACTATCAAAACATCCTGCAAGACTGTCTAGAGTCAAATAACATGTTTTTTCTGCTAAATGCTTTCTGGTGTTGTGTCAGTGCATGGGTGTCAAACTCTGGCCTGCGGGCCAAATTTGGCCCGTAGTGGAATTATATTTGGCCTGCGAGGCAAAACCAAATGACTACTAGAGCTGGCCTGCCGGTATTATACAGTGCATTCACTGCTAATACTAAAAATCCCATAATGCCCTGCCATTGTTTTGGCGCATAAATCAGGACAGGACCCAGTTATGCCCTCTCCTCTGTGACAGTCGTCATAGCAACCTCATACAACAACTGTCAGCGTCTTACCCCTTCCCAAAAATGGCGAAAAGAAAGGCAGAAAACAGGAGCTTTATGGACAGGTGGGAGACAGAATATATATATATATATATATATATATATATAGGTTCATTTGTTTAATGTTGGCCCGCGACTTTGTTCAAGTTTTAAATTTTGGCCCACTGTATATTTGAGTGTTAGTGTGAATGTTGTAATACTTGTTGTTTAGCAGTGTATCTGCATTCTGTCCTGTGTACAGCTGTGGAGAAGCAGGCTTCATCACCCTCTGAGACTGAGAACACTAACACTTGGATTATAGTAGGAGTGGTGGTGCCCGTATTGGTGGTGGTTCTCATCATATCCATACTATACTGGAAACTGTGCCGCACAGATAAACTGGAGTTTCAGCCAGACACCATGAGCACTGTCCAGCAGAGGCAGAAGGTAAGGAATGGAAGACTGCCTGCAGCAAACCCAACATATTATTCAGTAATTTACTGTGCAACTAAGTTGTACGTTATGTAGTTCTGAGAGTGAATGACAGAAGTCTGTGCAAGAATGAGGGTCATTGTTGTTTTAGTGTCATTGTGTTAGCACTAAAAAGAATGACACAGAAAAACATTAGTTGCAGTGTTAACATTGTTGTAGCATATCTGGTGGGTTGTGTGACTGAAGGGCAGATAGAGTTAATCAGTGAGTGGGCTCCTGTTTGTCTCTGCTCTGTCTGCCTGCTGCTTATCTCATCTCTGTGCAACTGATTTGGGCCACTCTGCGCCATTCCAGTCTCTGCGTTATTTTAGTATCTGTAGAATCAGACCGGAAGTATTCACGGGTTGTGTGAGGTCACGTCTTGGTTGAAATACTTTGTTGGCGCTGGTATTGTACTACTTATATTCACAAATACATATGTGCACAAATACATGCCCAGGCCATCAATACATTCGTGATACTCATCACATATGGGACAGAAATTTGCTAGGATTTTCATTTAAATAAGGGCAAAACCAAAGGAACTATGGATTGAAGTACTGATCCTTATTGTCATGTATACAAATATACAGTTCAATTACATGGTTCCCTTCTCATGTCCAAACTTTGAAATCTGTGGTCAGAGCTCAGGGTCAGCCTTTCTACAGCACCCCTGGAGCAGAGAGGTTAATTCCTTAAACCCTACATAGGTACATTAGGCTACACTTTTTCAGCATAACTGCAGTTTGTACGCCTGCTGGAAGCCTTATTATTAAAGACTTACTATTATTGAAACATGAAGCTAGGATTCAGTAGGTTAAAGACCCAGACCCCCAAAGTGGCAGTTAAATGGACCAGGGTCTCAAACACATAACCCTGTGATCAGTAACAGAACAGAGCTGTCACTGCTCAATGGACTAAACAACAGGCTACACATTGTCTCCCTTTGACCTCCAGACCTGTCTCTTCAATAATCATATAGTAAAGAAAATCACTTTTATTCAGACATTTTCAGGACATTTATTTAAACATGGATAATTAAGCACTTATTGTATGCAAAATATTTAGTTGGTCAGTGTTAAGTATTGCTTAGAAAACCATGTTATCACATTATTACATTTATTACAATAACAATGAAATATCTTTACATGACCCCTCTCAAGTGTGTATTGCGTAAGTACAGCTGTTCTCTCTACTGTGGTCAGATGCTGACGAGTGTCACTTTACCTCTCTTTCACACACACACACTCACACACACACACACACACTAACAAACACATACATGCACACTGGCAGGCAGCAGTAATTGCCACCTTTGTCTAGTGCAGTGTTGTTCTAATGAGGTGCAGCCTGACTGCTCTACACAAAGTACCATGATTTAACCACATTATATAAAAAGCACAGTCGCAACAAACCCCGGGGAGTGCACTCGCTCACATTATATACCACATGTGTGCACTCACACCCCTTTCAGCCTCATGAAGTACATTTTCAGGACACTAAAGTTCAGCCCTCTGCCAACCCCTTTATTCTCTAATAGCTGCACAGCTGCATGACCCCTCACTGAACTTGATTTCATTGGTATCATTTAAGACCTTTTTTACCAGTGTTCTTTTCCACAGTTTTAAAGTGATTTAACTTTTATTCACTCAGCATGAAGAAAAGGCTTCAGTGCTGGCAGTTTAATGTTGTTGTTTTTGTAATATTTGCCTTTGCATTACCAATATCACAGGAGGCTGCAGCACTCCAATGACCACAGTTTTGTTACATATGCTGTGAGAATCTCGACCTTAATTTTGTTGATTTGAGTTATGTAACCATTATTTTGCTGATTAGGCGGTTAATCTAAACAATTGATTTTTCAGTCATTTTATTTTGACAGTAACAAACTGAATGCCAAGAACATATTATTTAAATCAATATTACAGCCTCAAAAGACTTCCATTCTTTTTAAACCAATATCAAAGTAAATTGATTATTTGAACATGACCGGCTATATTTATGGCATTTCCTAAAAAAGAACTGTGGTAAAAATATACCAGAAATAGAATAATTGCATATTCTAAAATGTATGTTCAAAGGAAACATCAAAGTAGCTTACAGACAATAGTGAGTGTATTTAGCCAAGGACAACGGATAAGAGCTTCTTTTAAGAGCATCTCTACTGTTGCTTCTGGCAGTCCATCATATGGAATAGTACATACTAATAGCATGTCCCCAGCTTATCTTCACTCCTCTGTTTGAACAGAATCTTTGGCAAAATCAAAACATTTCAGTGTACAAACCACCTTTTTGTTTCATGCTAATTTGAAGTACTTTTATATTTTAGATGCCTTGGGAATTTGTGTGTTGTTGTGGTCACTGTGGTTGTTAAACTGCAACGTTGAATGCAGTTGACCTAAGACTCATATATGCAGAAATTGCTTATTGATTTTGAAAATCATTTGCCATTTTAATTTGTGTTTTATAAATTTAAAAAAGAAATAATAATGCAGTTTTGTAATATTTATTAAATATTTTCAGTAGCATCATATATTGCATTATTTGTGTCATATTAAATCTGTGATCCTAAGTCCTGTCTTTCCTCCCATTTCATTCTTCTTGCCCTGTTACTGATCTGCATTCCTTTACTATTTACCTCTCTCTTCTCTCACCACATTTAAATCTCCAATCCCCATCTAGTCCACAGCGTCATTACAGAAATCTATACCTTCAATCCAGAGGTCAATGACCCCGCTCAAGAGCAAAAAGCTAGTAGTAGAGAGTAGTGAGGAGGAGGAGGAGGAGGAGGAGGAAGAAGAAGAAGAAGAAGAAGAAGAGGAGGAGGAAGAAGAAGAGGAGGAAGAAGAAGAAGAGGAGGAGGAGGAAGACAGAAAAAAAGAGAAGGTAGAGGGTGGTAGGATAGCAGTTCAGTGAAATTGACCTATACATGCTCCACCTACCAGTCAGTGAGACAGTGTAGCACAAGATTACTTACGAGGGTGAGCCACACTGTTTGTTTCCCTGTATAATGTTGAGTTTCCAGTTCAAAGAGGTGGACTATGTTGTTATGGTGTAAGCTTTTCAACAATTGCTATGAGCAAATACGTTTGTGAGTGGAGCCTGGATAGGCCAATTTATAGCATCTTAGCAAATCTCCCTTCACTCCTTTTAGAGCAACAGGGGTTTATAGTAGAAAACCTTTTCTCTCGTCCATTTGGAGCCATTTTAATCCCCTCTTAGTCTCAAGTCCTGTAGTATCATGTGTGCTCTGTTCAGAGCATGAACACAATCAACTAAGAGTGTGCATAAGACAAGAGCGTCTAAACATCTGAACATCTTCCTTACCTTCCTCCATACTCTAAAATCAAATCAGAAACCAGTCCCTGCTGCCAGGGGCATTAAGAGACAAGAGAGTGTGGACAAAGAAGATGATGAGGAGGAGGAGGAGGAGGAAGAAGAAGAAGAAGAAGAAGAGGAAGAGGAGGAGGAAGAAGAGGAGCCCAAAAGGGGGATCAAGAAAAAGTTGAAAGATTTGGTGGCAAAGTCAGAGGTACAGAAGCATATAAGTAGAGTAGCTTCCGTACAGTGCCATAGTTAGCACTAGCACTAACCCTGTAGCGTTTAATCCCCTTGTCATAAAATTGATAAGCAGAAACTGGAAAAAATAATCTCAACACCAGATGTGTATGAATGCTTCTTTGTTAATCCCACCCCTCCTCCATTCAGGGCTAAATAGAGCATTCCAGACAGTAACATTGGCCTACATTCGGTCCCTGTTTGCTGGTAGGACACTTGAGAAAGATGTTTTATTGTATTCAGCTTTTGTCCTATTTCTAAACAGCCTGATTTACATTCAAAAGAATCTGAGCCAAAAGGGAGAACTGCACACACTCCCTGATGATTAGTGGATAAGCACATTTTCACAGGAAAACTGATCAGTAACTTTCTGCTTTCTGAAAACAGCAGTAGTCAGAATGCAGTCCTTCTTAAAGAAAGCACAAAAGAACACAGCTCTTTTGTAGCCAATGAGTCTGCTGCATTTATTATGGGTGGGTTTTCTGTTCTGGGCCAGTCCCCAGAGAGAGCCTGCAGGCATTAAGCAGCATTACAGTGCTTGTTTTGCTCATCTGGTCTGTTATCCCATGAACACAGACAGACCAGCAAGCAGGCAGGCTGGACAGTATGCAGCACACTCACTTCATTACTGCCTGTCTACTTTGCCCTGCAGCTAGTGCACTGAACAAATGCACTGAATTTACTTTTATGACAATGTTTTCTGTATTTCCACATTAAATGAGATTTTTAATTTAATCATCATAATCTATTTCTTTCCCTTTACTGACCTTTGGTTAGAACTGTGTTAATGTCACTAATTACTTTATTAAAGTAAACATTGTGCTATCATGACAACCAAAAAAGTGGCATGATCTTTCTTATTTAGCATTCTTCTTTAAAAGAACACACATGTACATCAGAAAAGCTACATGCACCCAGTGTCTACATCACTGATAACAGCAATGTAGCCATATTTCCTTCAAATGATGACCTCTTAGAGCCCATAGAAAGGAGACATTATGTGATGTATGGCCAAGTGCAACACACAGAGCCATAACTGCTGGGTCACACACATGAAAAAAATGGAATTTCCATTTCTTATTTATGAACATAAAATATTTTCAAGTAGCAGATTTGTAAACATTTTAATTCTTAATTTCATATAAAAACTATAAATAATAATACACATTCAAATCTAATGCTGTTGTATCATATTGCATTCATGTGTAAATTATGGGCAGATCAAATAAACCTAAAACATATTTTGTCAGTATACTCATCCCTACAGTTACACCATCTATCTTTCCTTGTGTCCCTGTCTGTCTATTTCTTTATTTGTCAAGTTCAGTTGTATTTGTTGTCTCTGTGAACCTGGACAGTGTAATTTTGTAAGTCAGAATAAAATCCATTTCGCCACTAATTTATGTATTCCTGCATCCACACAATGTCTCAGAAATGAGCTGGACCACAGCCTGGCCTGATTCTGTCTCAAGCCTCATGCTCTTTTACGTGCCTTCTCATAATGTAAACAACATAAGACTGTGAAAGTCTTTCATCCTTCTCCCACATCCCACAGTCCCTTTCTCTCTACTTCTCTGTCTCCACACGTCTCTGTTATTTCCCTCCTACCATATTAACTGCGGCCTGTCTTTATCTTCGGCTTCTGTTCAGCTACAGGCTCCCAGCGTGAAGGGATTTGACTTTGCCAAGCTGCACCTGGGCCAGCACAGTAAAGATGACCTCATGGTGATCCAGGAGCCATTACCACTGCCAGTGGCCACTAAGGAGCCGGGCGGTGCTGAAACTGCAGAAGCGTCCACGCCCAAGTCCAAAGGCTCCTCCACCAAAGTCTCCCGAAACAGTCAGCAAAGGAAGGGACGGTGAGTGAACAGAGGTGTAAGAATGTTCAACTTCATGGTTTGCAATGTGTTTTACCCTCTTTAAAATAAAAGTGCTTAAAATGCTTGGAATGATGTCATAGAAGAATCACTTTTGGTTTATTAAAGAACCATGTTTGTAATATAGATGTATAAATATGAAGAACCTTTAAATTGGCAAGAAAAAATCAAGCAGAATTTATTTATATCTTTTTAAATGTGGTACAATACTGTAAGGGCTGCAGTAAACCTTTATAGGTATTAAATATTTTATCATAACAACAACTATTTTAAAACTAAATAAATTTTAAATTGTTTAAAAAATGTTTTCAAGTTGGTACTGTTGCATCAAAAAATTGAATATTGTGAAAATTGTTTTTAGTTCATAATTTCATTGAAAGGTCATAAGTCGTAGTCTCTAGTAATTTATTTAAACCAAAATTTAAAAAATAAATCATTTCATATTGTGATTTCTCAAATGTAAAACAAAAGAAAAACTTTGTGACTTTACTTGTAATTAATTTAAAATGATGCTTTACCTTTTTGAATGAAATTATGAACTGAAATTAGCTCAGTGTTCTGTTTTTAGATACATTAGTACTGTATATAGCTGCAAATTATTTCCAGTATTTGTTCTTGTCTTAGAACCACTATGTCATAGAGTTCCCTGGTTTACTGGTGCAGTTTGTAAAATATGATGCTCACATTAAAATAACATGTGTTTATCGATTTTAAGAGAAGAAACCAATCAATAGTTAAGATTTCTGTAAATCAATACAGAACCTTTATAAATGGGTTTTCCATGTTGCTTTCAGATCAATAGCTCATGCATTAAAGTAACTGCATGAAGCTAAAGTGAAGTGCATTCATCATAACTGACAAGCATGCACTTTTGCTTATAGTGTAAAAGATTCAGAAATATCAAATGAACAGAGCATTTGCTTTCCTGATCAAATTGGAAAAACACATGTATTGACATTAAGCCTTAAATCTTAAAGCTGCTACAGATCTGAATGCAGAATGGCAGATAGTCAGAAATGAACCTGTAGGCCTAATTGATGAATGTTCAGCACTCATTAGTCTTTACAATGCAAGACACTGTTAGAGCATGACAGAAGTGGGTCAGCTTCTCCCTGCACCCACCATGTCTTAAGACCTCCCTTATAAAAAATGAATGGACACTAAATTGTGTTGTCCATCAATTTTTGGGGGTGAGGAGAGATTTGCCACTGATTATATCTGAGGCATATTTAAGCTATTGCAAAATTGCTTTATAATGTAGGCGGGGAAGTGTGTTAATTATGAATTCCTCTGCAGATGTTCCCGGGTTGGATTAACTTTCATTTTAATAACCAGATTCTAAATCGGGAATTATTACAGATTTACAGCCAGAATAAGAATGTGGTTGATTTCCCCAACTTTTAGAACTGCATCAGTTGAAATGATTCTCAAACACCAGCTCTCCTGGCTCTTTACCACATATGTTTAAATCACTTTGCTGTGGGTTCTGTTTTGTAGGATTTCCCCTTCAGATGGAGATTCAGTAGGTACTGATCCGTCCAGTGATAGGGAGTCTCCCAAGGACAACCCGAGACTGACCGGTGACTCCAAGCAACCTCGCAAGATGGCTGCTAATGGATTAAATGGCAAGTTAACCACCTTCAATTACCATCCCATTATATCCACAGTGATGTACTTGGGAGAAAATGAGAAGCAGAGATCCAGTCCAATCCAAGAGATCTTTAGCAGTGTGCCTGACTCGAATAGACAGTACAATATGGGGGTCCCAAAAAGTGTTCCTGTGATAAGGTAAGTCAAGCCATCTGAGAAACTGATCTGTAGAATCCACTAATAACTATATATGAATCATGTCCAATTCTAATTGTAATTATTAATAATCTGACCATGGTTCTGAAATAAACAAGCAGATCTGGAATGAAACTTTTTTGAAGATCAGACAGAGATGATTTGTTGTTTTTTCTTTATTACACCATTCTGAGTCATTCTGAGAGTTACTGTGCTGTGCTGAAAATCCCAGGATTATTGTTCACCAACATTCATAACATAAGATGACATTTCTTCTCCTTTCTCCATGATTTTATGCAAATAACTGCATGAATAAATCTGTGCCGGCTGAGAGTATATATCAAACTTAATGTTAGCTATTCATTATTAGGATGCAACACTATTTTAGCACAAAACATTTGATTTAACCTCATGTACATTTGGGGTAACTTGAACTGGTGGTACATTCTGGGTTATTTTCCCCCACAGCCACCATTTTGGGGAAAATGCTTAGTCCAGCAAACCATAGCTGCACTTTGTTAAACCACTGACATGTTTTTACACACTGTCTGTTACTCCACATCTAATAGAACGTTTGATTTTACCTGACATGTCCAGAGAATACTTTGATGTACAAGTTTTGTGGAAAAAAATATGCTCCACCCATGTGCTTCTCCCTTCGGCAGCATGATGAAAATTAATATTAAAATTTACACAACAAAAAAATGCACAGTTGCCCAGATACAAGTGGTGGTTCAACTTACCCACTGGCTAAACTTACCCCCATTCTCCCCTAATGTGCAAATGTCTTAGACACCAGCAGGCATCATATATGAAACACTGTTTATGTTGGCCAAGTTTCCCAAAAGCGTCTTTAAGATTGACATCTCAACTCAACTGGTAGAGAGATCGGTGTGATGCTTGTCCATCACCATTTTCAGACCTTTCCTTGTTGCTACAGTTTTAGTCCACAGCTCTGGCTCTGGCTAACCAAACCCATTCATTGACTGATCTTAACCCTTGTGTTGTCTGAAGGGTTAAAATGGCACATTTTTCAGCTCAAAATGTAAAGATTGATCATAGAGTAAACATAGCATTACAGAAAGTGAAGCAGTGCCTTTGTTCAAACTGTACAATGCCAGAGGAGTATACAGAGTGTTTCAGTTACACAATGGTTAACATTTACATTTATGGCTTTTCAATGACGCTTTAATCTGGTGGGCCAGAGTAGTATTGGAAGTCTTGCCCAAAGACTCTTGTTTAGTTAATCTTATAAAAACCTTATATTATTTAACCTTCCTGTATCTTTTACACTGACCTGCTTCTCCTATAGCCTGAAGGTGTCCAAACACAACTGAACAAATCACTCCAGATTACCACTGGAACATAATCTTAGCTCTAAAATTTTATTGAAATTTTTTCAATTTCTCTCTTCCTCACACTCACATTCCCACTTTTACCTTTACACTTGCATCTTTTTTGTCCTCCATGGTAGTGTCTTCTATTCATTTTTGTGTGTTGTTGGATCTTGTTTCTCATATCAGATTTTGCTTTTTTTGTTGTTATATGAGCCAAGACTCTGTAGCTTACTGTCTGAAAACATTCCCCTCTATTCATCTTCATAGTAGTCATGCAGTAAATTCAGGGTGTTTTTATATTTCCAGTAGTTCCAGAAGTCCACCATTAAAGACATAACATGGCTTTCTTTGTATTTCTCTCTCCCTCCCTCTCTCCTCTCTCTTTATCCAATATGGCTCTCAGGGAGAAATAGGATTGGTAAGAACATCTCTGCTCTGTAAAGTAGAGCTAGTGTAGTCTGAGTAGCAAGCTCTTTATTCTTTGTTTATTTCTGCTTTTCTCGTGATGAATTTCTTCACATCATGGTGTGCATTAATAATCAAATGCTCTGTTTCTGACCTGCTGTTTTTAGTAATTATGAATATTTGATTAGTAATATTTGATGAGCTTTAGGATCTTCATGCTTTCTAATATCCTGTTTAGGCATGCATTTGTACATCTTGAAACCTTGGGCCTATTTAGTGTTATTTTCATCTGTAATACTATACATTGTGTCTGGTAACCTGATCACTCACTTCTACAGCACATCTGCCAGGCTAACAAAACGTTTCACCTTAATTGAAAGTCAATACCTGTACTGACTGTACTGAGTTACTGTGGACACTGACCCCTGCTGGATTGGATAGGCATCTTCAGTATCTTGACTTTGGAGAAGCCCAGCATTTTATATTGTTACATTATTAGCATATATATATATATATATATATATATATATATATATATATATATATATATATATATGTGTGTGTGTGTGTGTGTCTATAAATGAGAATGTATATTTTGACATTTTACATAATATAGACATAATAATAAGAAGAAGAAGAAGAATTATTATTATTATTATTATTATTATTGTTGTTGTTGTTGTTATTGTTATTATTATTAAAAATACTGTTTATAATATTTGGATTCTATTTCTAGTCTTGATTTGATAACATCAAGTAATGGCCTGAACCATAACACCCTTAAATTATTAATGTAATAATGTACTAATTACACCTTGTAGGTCCTCCTCCACTGAATGGTGTAGATGAGCATGTATCCTCAGCTTTCATCTTTGAGCATGTGGACCGGATATCCAGAACAGCAGACGCCCCCAACAAGCGCTTGTCCAGTAAGATACAACTGATAGCCATGCAGCCCATGCCTGCCCTGCCCTTACCGTGCCCTGTAGCCACTGACAAGACTGCAGAAAATGCCAAGATCAACAAAGAGGTGTGTTGAACTTAATTGGCATCAGTAATTCTTGAAAGGACCGTGATATCTGTAGAGCTGTAAAACAGAAGAGGCACTGTTAGAGAATCGCAAATTTCTATATAAAGGATCTTAAAAGCAGGATCAGTATTAGGGAAATATAGCAATGTTACTGTTAAGTAACAAAAAATCTCAACAGTTTTCAGTTTTAACCTGCACATTCATCCTGGCTCTCTGTTTTAGCTTTCACTCGACTCTTTTCTCTGTTCAGATCCAGGTTGCATTGAGACAGAAGTCTGAGATCGAGCACCATCGTAATAAGATCCGTCTGAGGGCTAAGAGGAAAGGCCACTATGACTTCCCTGCCATGGATGATCTCATCGATGGCCTGGGTGACCCCAAAGAGCAGGACCGCATCTACCAGAAGGCTCAGATGCAGATTGATAAGATCCTGGACCCAGACATCCACATCCCACCTCTCTACACTGAGCCCAAGAAAAGGTTGGAAAGCACACAAACAGCTCAGAAGCACTACATTTAATTACAACTGAAATACAGCTTCTTTGAGCTATTTTCATTCATATTCAGTGTAAGTATGCAAGTATGTATGTATGTATCTTTCAGTGGCAGAGAAAGGCGTTCTCCCAGGCAAAGGAAGAAGCAGCAGATGAATGGGGATCTGATTGATGCAGATCGAGACCGACTTATCACCACTGACAGTGACGGCACATATAAAAAATACCCCGGAGTCAACAACATAGCATATGTGGTCAGTACATTCATTTAAAACTTATTCTTTAAATTTAACACATTATTTTATTCAATACTGGGCCCTGATAAGTCAAATAGACTTTCTATATACAAATAGTGTTTTCTAACACAAAATTACATATTGTACAAAAATGAGAAAAATGTATGTTGCATCATTAAAAACAATAGCAGCAGCCATCTTGAAGTCATAAATATCTGTCAAACTGTTCATATCTGACACTAATATCTACACCTCTCCTTCATCTCTTCCAGTCGGATCCAGACCAGGGCCCTGAACCTCACAGCCCGTCTCCGACTGATGATGTATTTCTTGGCCCAGTGTCACCCCCACCAGGCCACGCTCCCCCTCCTCCACCCTACCTCCCCCCTCAGCCATCTATAGAGGAGGCCCGGCAGCAGATGCACTCCCTACTGGATGATGCCTTTGCCCTTGTGTCCCCCTCCTCACAGAGCAGCAACGCTGGCATCACTCTGCCTGGTGTTGGAATTAGTGGTGGACCGGCAGCACCCTCCAGCCCTCCATCTCGTGGTCCCAGGCCCTGGGGGCCTTCATACCCAGCACTCAATCCCTTCCCTGGGGTAAAATCCACTCAGCAGATTTTGAGAAAATACAGATATTCTCTTCCTTTGGCCAGAACTCTGGTCAACAAAGCTGTACTTTTCAGAAGTTCAGTAATTCTTTGTATATGTGAAATTGCAGCACATAACTTTTAAACGATTGCTATTTATTTATTTATTTATTTATTAATGATGGTGTGCATTGCCACTAAATGGCACCTGCAGTCCTGAATGCCTCTTAAAATCACTCATAACCGACAGGTTGTATATATCCTAATCCTAAAGCTGACTAATAAATTGGTGAGGAACACAATCCAGCCAGCAAAGGAGGAAGGGTGGTTTGTAAATACACATCTTTTTTAGACTTTTGACAGCGCTGTAATACTATGAATGCAGTTTGAGTCAGAGCCCATGCAAAATGATGATTGCAAGAGAATTTTTAAGCCCCTAACTGTGAAATTATTTTCATTGTTGCAGTTGTTTTAGGTTATTACAAATTGGATCCCAAAGAATGCATAAGACACTCACATCTGTTTGTATAGCAGAGTACTGTATCGCTGTAAGAGCTTACAAAGGGTTAGAACATCAGAACATCAGGTTATTATCCTGACCGGATGGTTTCGAATAGCATACTGTCATTGTTGCTCAAAAACCTTGTATCTCCAAAACAGAAACTTTGAGTGGAAGTCGGTTTATAAAATGCACTTCTGTTTTTCATACAATATAAAGAACGACTGCCAGATTCACATCAGAAAGTGGAAATTAGTTGACTCAATTCTTTTACTTCCAGTCTCAAATCATTCTTTTCTGCGGCAAGGAAATTAATGTTAACCACATGTTTCTAATTAAGAAACCAACTTAAAGCAGAAAAACTTAAATTGAGAGGTAAATTTACTTTACAGCCTCTTACGTGATTTCAGGCTAGATGAATTTCCTTGTGATGCGAGTTATTAATAGCCCTTTTATTTGATTAGGTTAATTATTGAGCTTCACTACATCCCGTTTGCCTTGAGCCTCAAAGCTATGTGGGAATGACGAAAGTAGATTAATTGCTGTCCAATGACACTCCTGGATCACACATTTGGGTTTTTCCCTGATATCAAATAGAAAGGGTCCTATAGAGAAAGTTGAAAATGTTCTTTACACAGTCCTGGAGTCGAGCAGCTGTTCTAAGTATTTCGTTCTAGCCTTATTTCTCTTTAAAATGGTCCAAATTTTCCACACAAAATGTATGAAAGCAGAGAATACAGCATTTTTATTCCTTTGGTGTAGCAGTAGAATCCTTTATAGATAAGTTAAATACTGCCTGAAAGATCAGACTTGGATCCACAGCTCCAACACTGGCGTGTGTGTGTGTGTGTGTGTGTGTGTGTGTTCTTTTTCAGAGATACACTGAATTAGGCTTGCCACCTTCTACAGTACAAGGCTTACTGCAGAGGTGAGTTATAATATAAACAGTTATAGTGGGCAAAGTATGAGAGTATGGGGGGATAGTGAGTGAGGGGCAATTTTCCTTATACTACAAAAATACATTAGCATTCTTCAAAAGATTTGTTGTCTTATTTTCTTTTTTTGATCTAATAACATGTTTAAAATCATGTCTAACAGCTTGTCTTATATTCTTACAATATCAAAGGTCAGCCTCTAAAAAAGCATCAACAATTGAGTTAGATTTAATGTAACAAAATTATAGGATTGAAAATTGAGATTTTTATTAGAACCATGCTAACTGTTCTGAAAGTAGTCACACCAGTTTTCCCAGGAGGATTTTTATTAGTATGTATGGTAATGATTCTGTTGTTTTGGGTTTGTTTGTTTTTTAACAGGCTAAGAAGCAACAAAGTGTCTTTACTAACAAAGCATCTACTTTATTAAAATATTTTGGTGTTTATATTAAGATTCTTTGAGATCTTGTCCCAGATTCATAGAACTTGGCGGCAGCCACACTGTCCTATTTTTAAGCCCTTAAGTCCTATTTATAAAGGTATAGTGGCACACCCTCTTTACAACCTGTGGTATTTTTGTGATGTGTTAATGACCTCATGCATATTAAGGAAAAGTGCACTGTGCAGTTAAATGTGTCAAAATGGACCAGAAATCTAAAAATGAGAGGCATGTACAATCAGACCCTTGCAGAAGGTGCTGGGCGTCCTATGACTGATACAGTCTCAATTTTAAATGTGTCATCAATAAGGTCTTTGTTTTACTACAACAGTGCCTTATTTTCCATGTAAACTACAGTATTGATTAAAATAAGGTATTTTGGATGAGGGTTGTATGCTGTACACCATATATGACCATAACTTTAATTCTTAAAATATCATTAAAATGAAAAATCAAAACAAACTTAAAAAATGATAAAAAATTCTTAATACGAACTAACTATATTATGGTTATCAGACAATCACGTGTTTAGTTTTCTTTCTGCCCAAGACCCCTTCCCCACTTTCCCCTGTCCTGGGCTTGCCCTCTTCCTTTTTCAGCCAGAGGCCACTACATGTTTCCTCATCAATAATTCAAATGTTGGTCATTTTTATTTCATCACTCCAGTGTAATATGTCTGAGCCACTGGCACCAGACAGCACCTTTAAAACTGCTGTTGAGACGTCACAAATGTCTCATGATATAGCTGTGTGTGACAAATCACATGAACAAATATGGACATTCTCCACTCATTAGAGTGTTTCTCACTATTAATGAACTGTCAATACAGACAGGGGCTGGGGTCCGGCTACCCTCCAGGAGATGGATTAGGTGGAGAGCAGCTGCAGTCTGAGGTGCTCTTTAACAGCAGAGGGACCTACATGGATGAGCTGCCATCATCTGTCAGGCCACGACCAGTAGGGGGCACCACAGGTGTGTGCTTTCACATATCAGACAGAGATAAATAACACTGTCCTTTATTCTCTTAGCAAATGATGGAGCTGCAGGTATGCTTAATCAGGGCGTATTCATTATTGGATACTCTATTCATATGGAATAAACATTTTAGATCTCATGATGCATTTGATGATTTCACTGTTTGACACCCCCGATGCTCTGTGTTAACCTGTGTGCGTGTGTCTCTGCAGGTGCTCAGTTACACCACTTAACCCAGATGGGTCTGTCAGGCCATTTGGGAGAGGGCAGACAGCCTGGTAGCTTAAACTGTGGACCTTATCCTGAAGAATACTACAACAGACCTGCTAACAGAGACCCTGTATGTACATATTAGTACTGCTGACACTTTCTGTCTGGAAACTTATTCTCTTGCTATTCTGATTTCCCCCTTTTAATCTCTTCCTTTTTTCTTTTCTTTGCATTCATTCCATTCTCCCTTTCTTCCTTCTTTCCTGGTCTCATCCAGGGTTTCGGCTCATTTGACTACCCCCCCGTTTCTTTATTCCAGACCTCCAGGAATGGTATGAGGGATCCCACTGCTCCCCCTGCCCACTTGAACTCCATCGGTGTGGGCTACCCTCCATCCGCCCCACCTGAGGAGTCCTCTCCACCTAACCACTCTTCCGCCTCGCTCATAAAAGCCATTAGGGAGGAGCTCATGCGCCTGTCGCAGAAGCAAACGGCCGTCCCAGTCTACCACAGCTGAGACCTGGCCCTCTGGCCCCTCAAGGATCTTCACAGCAATATTGCACTGCACTGTACTTCCCATGGAAGTGGCTTTTTTTGTTGAGTGGGGGAAGAAGCCCTGTAAGCCCTGTAGGCCCTGCTGCCCTGCCACAACAAGGAGCATTGTGGTAGGAGAAGGCATTCTGAGATTTGTAAGAACATGACTACTTCACTGGTAGCCAAAGCTTTACCTGATATCAGTGCAGCTGAATATTACAAAACAGTCACTTACACTCTTAAAAGATAAGGATTCCAGAAAGGTTGATGCTTTAGAAGAACCAGTTTCACTTCCCTAAACAATAGTTCTCAAACTGGTCCTTGAGAACTTTAGAATATTCAGTTTTTTTTCTTTTAGTCCTGCTCACAACATTGCATGATTCAGCAACAATGTGGGTTCACTGAGGACAAGTTTGAGAACCACTGTCCTAAGGAACATTTCACTGGACCATTTCTTTCTTTTAAATAGCATGGTTGAGACCAACTCCACTGAAGGTTCTTCAACATTTTTTGGCACCTTCAGTTTTAAGAGTATACACTTGTGACATCACTGACCCCTTAAATTTGGCCTATTAGCCTTTGCTCATCACAGATAGACAAAGCAATGCAAATAACTGAACCAAGACAAATGTAGTACTGGACTTGGACTCTTCTTTTTACATTTGAAATGTTTACCTTACTGATGCGTCACGGCAACCCAGAGTCTCTGGTAGCAATTAACAATTGACTACAGCCAAAACCAGACCACCACACATTCCTTTCCGCTTTTATTGCTGGAGGTGGTGTGTGGTGTTAATGTTTGTATGGAGTTGTTTTTTTGCTTTTTCTCACTGCCTTTGCATCTGAATAATCATTCACCAAGCCTCTGGTGGACTTTCTCATCAGTGAAAAAATACATGAAGTTACCTTTGTATAGAAATGCTTTGTACCAGCATCCATTGCTTTATCGTGCACTATTTTTCTAGATTTTGATTATTTGTGAGTATTCCATGGGCACTTCCCTTCACTCCATCCTCTTGTGGTGCTATTTAATTTTATTCTGACCATGAACCACACACTGCCTTCTGATGCAAGAGATATGAGCTCTTAATCTCTAAATGTCAGAATAAAGGCTTACACTCGTGAATGTCACACAGGCAAGGGTTATATTAACCAAACTAGTCCCAGATCTACTATAGCTTTCGAGAAGGGATTCGAGACGCGTTGATTTGGAACACAGACTGCTTTTGCTACCTACTGCACAGCATATTGCTCTAGATTGTTTCACACCGTCTGCAATCAAAACAGTTTGAAAGAGGATGCACTAGGGGGCAGCATACTTTGTTTTTTGGTCTGCAGCCAGCCAAAGTAGAGTGCTTACCTTTCTTCTCAAAGCTGAACAGACTTAACCCTTTAAGAGCCAGCACTGAAAGATATTGCTCAGTATGCAAAGAGTTCTTTCACCTGACCACAAACTGCACTGTCAGTAAATAAACAATAATTAAAACAATGTCTTAAGAGCTGTTCCTAAGAGCTAAACAGAATGCATTTGGTTTGAGGACCAAAGTATTGACGCTGAAAGTTGGATGAGTTATCTTTTTGTTCCAGTTTGACTGCTATTAGCAGAAGCAATGCAGCGCTCCAAACTACTACATTCCAGTGAAGGTGTTTCACACGTTGCAGTATATTCACAATTCAGCTGTTTTTCATCAAGCTGTCATTAAGTGATGATATGCTCCACCATTCACTGTGTTTCGAGTATGTGTTTTAGAAGAGTACAGTATTCAGTTGCTTTTCCGGTAGTGTTGAACTGAGTTGGAGACAAACTCAGTCTGTGTTACTTACCCTCACTGTACCTTATGTGCTCTAAAATGTGTTCCTGCTTTTTCAGAAAAATCCTGTGTTGGAAACTGAAGTACTGTTTTGACTGTTTTGTTTTGAGTTTACAGACAAAAGAGAATTGTGTTACTCTGAATTGTTTAAGGTTCTGTTTAAATATTAGAGTTTTTCCTGCTTTGTATTTTGTTGAATTTGTTGTTTTGATGGAACTCCCTCTGCCCATAGTTAGATTTTTCTGATTCTTTATTTAAATGACATTAAAAAGATGAAACATTCTTTTGGTTTAAGGGGTTTACTGACTTTACTGCACTTCATCACAAGACAGACAAACTAAAGTACTCTTAAAACTGGAAAAAACAACCACATTCCAGAGAAACGTAAAAGAGAATGGTTGAAGTTGGTTACTTAACTATGGAAGTTGTAGCCCACTTCTTGGGTAGTGTAGGGCAATGAGTCAGAGGCTCCAACCAATAAAAGTCAGAGGAAAATTGTTCATCCCCAAGCAAAATAAATATTTACATGTATATGAATAGGAAAAAAGGGAAAAGAATATAACAAGTAAGCAATACTTCCCCACTAACTTCAGTGGTTCTGACCAAAGAATGCAACAAAAAAAAAAAAAAATGACGTCACGTCACGTCACGTCACGTCACGTCACGTCACGTCACGTCACGTCACGTCACGTCACGTCACGTCACGTCACGTCACGCTGTGCATCTCTCTTTCAGGCATTTTTGTTCTCTTTTCTCGCTTCTACCTCAGAGCAGGCTATATACTGGTAGCTCCTCCCCCTAGGCTCTACCAATATCAACCAAGGTAATGTCCACAATACAGCATATAATTGTTGTCGACTTACAATTATACCTGATAATCAAAAATTATCAATGCCACCCCCAAACAGATTCATAACTTCATTTTAAATTAAATAATAGATATAGGTATTATCTTTTCTCTTCATTGTCTCTTCACCAGTCCAATCTCCCCTCTCCTTCTGCAACAGATGGACTCACCCAGGTAAGTAAAGCTCAGAGTCTTCCAGGCTTACTCTTTTGGCCCTGGGTGAGTGTGAACTATGCACAGGTAAGTATGTGACATAATTGTTGGTAATGACTATGTGTTAGTATCATTACACCCCTGAAGACTGGAATGGGGAGAAAATTCATAGGCTTTTAAACTGGACTAAAGAACAGCTTCTGTGTAGTGCAGTGAAGATTTGTGCACTTTTAGTAAATAAGTAGGTGACCTGGAGGTGCAGGGTGTGAAGTTGTACAATGCAATGGGATGTGAGGGTTTGTATATTCTGAATCAGGGAAACTGGCGCATGGACCATCTCACCAAAATTATGTACTTTTGCTGCATATGAATTAGAACTAAACAATATAGTTTCAGAAGTTACAACTTTTTGCTGACGCAAAAGGAAAATTCACACTACTCACTATGTAATGTCTTCCAGAGGTGGATTATATCAGCCCACTATCATTAATTGTTTAAATATGCAGAGTGCATCATTATATGATGGATTGATATATGGTGGCTTCTGGTGAAAATTCCTGTATTGTTTAATATTGTAAAATCCAGAATAATCGTACTGCTGTGTCAAGTTTGTTTCTAACATTAGGTCTGCATAATGGCCTATATAGTTTGGACTATGCAAATTTCATTTGTGTATCCTAAGTAGACAATCTACAAAACTTTTTTTTGTTTCCTTTAACACGTGTAACCCCTCCATGAGGCAACTAAGGTATAAACAACTTATCCTTAAAGTCTGAGGAACAGCGGTGCCTCCATTCATGTTCCCAGTCTCTGTGGATAGAGTCTTAATTACTCACCGAGACACACAGACTAACACCACCACACTGATATTAACTTAGGAATAATCTAACCAGCACACACTTGGGTTTGAAGAACACAAAGCTGGTGTTTATTCCCTTCTCTTTGGTATTTTCTGGCTGTAATTACCCAGATCAGTCATAAGAGGTTAAAAAAAAAAAGTAAAATACCATATAGTGCAATAAAGGTGGTTTTGGACTGAAGGACTGACGTAGGACAGTCCCAGTATCAAGTGAATCAGTACCAGAACAGTTTACCGCTGGGCCCAGTTGACTACTGCGCATGCGTGGAGCCACACAGTCCCAGTGGAGACGGTACTCCAGAGAACAGTAAGTGGCTTTACACCGGAGCAAGACTCGCAGGTTCACTGGGCTGAGCTACAACCACAGTCTGCACATCCACACGCTTCAGTCCCTTCAGTCCAGACTCTCAGGGACACAAACTGTCCATAAACAAAGGCTTGCTTTCAGTACAACAAATGCTTCATGTCGCAGAGCGTCCTTCAGACACTGTCTCTCTCGGGTTCTCATCTACTCCCCCTCTCCGTGCAGTCAGACCCGCCCGCCCACACACCTGATTGGTCTACAACCTGACAATCATTCAATACTCTCACCTTATTGGTTGAGCTACAGGAAATTTTTCATGGCGGAACAAAAGGGTTCTGGGAAATGGAGTTCTATAGTCTTAGCACGGAAACAAATGTCCTAGACTATAAAGTACAGAGGTCTTTTTCAAGAGAGTACACGGTTTTAGTAAGCAAGTCTGTAGGAACTTGTTTATTAAGCATTACTCATTACACTCCCTACAAAAGCCATCCTCACCACTCGCCTACTCTTGATGAAAACTCAGACCCTCCTCCTCTTCAGTCCACCCTGCCTGGCGATGGGGGTCAGTTACAGGTCCATCAGAAGAAGCCACCCAGACCTCCAACCACAGCTACTGGAGAGCCCCTTCCTGGCCTCCATGTTATGTGTGGGCCGCTTCTCACATGCTGCTGTTTAAGCCTTTACTCTTCTCTGAAGGCTTTACACGAGATGCTGGAACACTGCTTTGACCATTTGATTGAAATTAACCCACAGACCATTAATACCTCTCTGCTTGAACCACAGTTTCTTAATGGTTCATGTTTTATGATTAATTGCACTGGGGCAACTCTACAACAGCTTCTAGTTTCAGGTTGAAGGTCAGAGGAAATAGAATTTTATGTCTGGAAGAAATGTAGCATTACTCATTTACCAAGAAATATGGAACAAAATATGATGCCAGGCAATAATAACAACGATGATGATGATGATGATGATGATGATAATAAAGATCTCATACACTATAACATGAACATTATAAATAAAGAGTAACTGTTGGAGATTGTACCATCACTCCATTATTCATATATTAAGAGTTATCCTGCTGGTTCATACCTTGCCCCTTTAGGTCCTTATGGGACAGTGCCTTGAAATCAGGCCTGGAGATATGGGTTTAATTCTCTGCAATGTGTTGGTTTCCTCCGGGTGCTCCAGTTTTCCCCCATCTCCAAACAACACATGGGAGAAGAATTGGCTATGTTACATTGCCCCTTGGTGTGTTTTCGTGGGTGGGTGTGTGGTACCATGTGGTGGAGTGGTGCCCTGTCCAGGGGGTATTCCTGCCTGCAACCCAGCCATTCTTGGTAGGCTCTGGACCCACTGGCACCCTGACCAGAAAGAAGTGGATCAGAAGACCAATGGATGCATAATATGCTCATAAACCATATGGTCTTTTCCTACTTTCATTTAGCAGTCTGGCATAAACACCTCTTGTAACAGCAGCTTCTTTCTTAGCCAGTTCTGTTATCTAACCACAAACTGCACCATCTACTGCTCAGATTGTGTAGGTGCAGCTGTAATACATATATAATAGTATGCACAAAGCTGTAGTGATTTAACAAGTATAAATATGCACAGATCCTCAAACCAAAAGGTTCTCCATCATTACAAACTTCCCACTAATACCGTTCATTTTTGAAGAGAAAACGTATGCCAGTGTCCGCAAACCTTTGGACATGCAAACTTCTAAAGGTCTGTAGACACTGGGATACATGTTTTGTCTTCTAAAATAAATGGTATTAATGTGAAATCTGTACCACCTTTGTTGCAGTAGTAGCCTCTACACTTCTCCGAAGGTTTTACATTAGATGTTAGAACGTTGTGAGGATTTGATTGCATTACGAAGGCCATGCTCAGAGAACGTTTCCACACCCCAATGCTGCGGGGCTTTATACCCCTCTAAGCGACACTTGGTACTGGCAACATTAGTTTGAAGTGGGGCTGCTCTGGAGTTCAGTGATATTGGAAATGTTTTTCTATGGAGATCAGACTGAAAATATATATATAAAATTTAAGTTCATTATAAAGTGTAATAATAATACCAACGCAATGAAATTGCCTTGTTGGTGCTCTTAACACCCTTGATCCAAAAGTATGAAACATTTACACTGAGCTCATGTTTCTGCTGTGCACATATGGTGACTCTGTGCACTCTGGCAGTAGTGGAAATTGAAGTCCGGTTTACATCCCAAAACAAAAGAGCTCATCAAAGTTTCAATAGCTCTCTCTGTCCAATTTGTACATTGTGTAATATAATGAGTGTTTGCTGACAGTTGCATGTTTCAGTACTCTAGAAGAAAATGCACTTTCAGATCTGTTTAATCTAGCCCACAACAGGCATTTGATGTACTCATAAACAAATAATTCATACTTGAGCCCAAAATTGTCAAATCTACAATATCCATAAAGATCCAGACCAAAATGATCAAACTCACCCAAAAAATCAACCATAAAAGTCTGTCACAACAGACAGCAGACACTCTTTAATACTGTGCTCATCTAAATATATGAATACAACACTGTTAGAAACTCCAGACCAGCTCCTTTTCCCAAATGACTTCTTTTGTCTTTATGGTGGGCAGCACATCGACTCCCTTAACACCTTGCCATGCTCTTATTCCCTGGCATGGTTAGGCTTTGCGTGGGAGCTATCGCTTACTGTGGCCCGGGAACCGGACACCTGATCAACTCCAGAGTCATTGGACAGGAGCTCTACAGGAACAAAGCAGCCCAGCTTTGGCAGGGGGAGTACCTGCTGAGGAAACAGGACACTCTGGACTCCCCCACATGCATACTGCTGTCTAGTTGCTTCTCAACACTCGATGGATCAATGAAGAGAATATCATGGAGGGCAGAAAGAAAGGTTTAAGCAGATGAAGCAGTTTGGTCCATGTTTCTGGAAGCAGTCTGAGACTTTTGCAGCAATGAGATGCAGCAATGAGATCCAGCTTGTGATCGGAAACCTGAGATCGGATTTGAGCAGGGCATGGGAATGACTCTAATGAGTAAGCAGGTTCCTGAAGTTTGGCCCTGAGCCTGGGCCATTGAATTTCACATTTTCTAGAATAAGAATCAAACGTCTACATTTGGAATTGGACGTGGACCTGCTTTACCTCCAACTGTGATGGTGATACATCTGCAATGTTTTTGTTGTCTATGTTGATTTGGATCTGGATATTTCTTGATACATTTGTGCTCCAATCCATTCTTCTTGGTTATTCTTGAGTCCATTATTTTGGTTGGGATCTGCAGTTTGTAAACCTCGTCTTTTTCTCCAGTCTCCATCATATGTTTTGGTGGAGACACATGGATCTGCTTCTACTGAGACTTTTCTGCATCTAGGGTGTGTTGCATTCTGGTATGGTGATGCATGGGCTTCCATGCGCCTCACTCCAGCAGTGCTTTGGGGCTCCTGCAGATGTCGCAGATGTTGACCCTGCTCTTCATGTGGGTTCTCTGGATCCCTGCAGAACCCAGCCAGATGCCACCACCCCCACCATCAACAATCCGACTATTTTCACCCAGCCTGGAGCAGCAAAGCCTGCAGAGTTGCAGCACCAGCCTGTGTCAAGCTGCATCTCAGTTCATACCAAAACTAATGGATCTCAGTCCACAGAGACAGTCCCAGATGACAAGCACATTTTACACTCTGCTCCCAGCTCTGAGGGCTTCTCTGAAGATGACAATGTCCAGGAGGCAAGTCCAGTTCTGGAGAAGAAATATCCAAATATACCACGGCCATCCATTATTAGACCACCAAATGTAAGTGCAGCAAATAATAAAAATGTTAAATGTTCATTTGAGATGCATTATATTCTTTCACTGGACATGTTTCAGAGTAGAGTATACACAGACCGCACACACCATACAGTAGTAGGGTTAGTATAGGGTTTCTCAGTAGGGTTTCTTCCATTGGGATACTTCTATGTCAGTGGGATTATTTCCATGTCAAATGATCCAGCATTGCACAGCAATTCCCTGCACTATTCCACCACATTGCCATCAAACATTTAATGAACGTTCCTTTTTTAGGACACTTAAGACTGAAATGAAGTACAAAAATTCCAAAAGTATCCAGACACCCCTTCTAATTGGTAAAATTAGTTATGTTAAGATGAACCTACTGCTGACCCTGGTTTTCCATTCTACAGCTTGTATAATCCCTACAGGTGCTCTGGAGGCATACGCCTAAGTTCACCATGGCCGTTGCCCAGTGTCAACTACAGGGGTACAAAACTCCCCAGCACTGGGCTGTGCAGCAGTGCAACTGTGTTTCGTGGAGAGAAGACCTCTATCCAGTACCTCTGAGCTTTAAGTGATGTTTGTGATACAGAACTAGTAATTCAACATCATTAATACAATCAAATTCTCAAAGCAATCAAAAAAATGAACAATTATTTGCAGTGTTGGATTGCAGTTCTATCCAGAAGGAAGGTTACCAGAACAATAAGTGATTAAAATTTAGATTGGGGGAGGGGTGTTGATAGCATGTCTAATACCATCCATTGCATTTTCAATCAAGGATAGATAGGTTAATGCAACTGACAATGACATAGTATCTGTCTTTAAGGCAAGCTCCTGTGATGATGGCAGCAGTAAACTGATGAGCATTGTCCGGTTGGAATAGAGCACTAAAGTGTGTGTTTAGGAAAGGTAGGGCCACTGGTTGCAGGACCTCATGAACATAAAGTTGGGCTGTCAAAGTGCTTGTAATGAAGACCAAATGAGATCTAGCATTGTAAGAAATTGCACCCCAAACCTCGACACCAGGACTTATGGACATGTGACAACATTGATCTTAGTGCTGATTCATTGGTCATCTCCACAAAGACAAAAGCAGGACTCATCACTGATGATCTGCTGCATTTCTGAATGACTCCATGACCGTCTGACCATTAAAGTCATGCATTGCAGTTGATTGATTCCTTCTGGGTGCAACTATTCTTGACCATGAGTGTATAGGGTTCTACTGTATGCATTTAAACAGCTTACAATAAAACATATATGTTTAATACATGAGCTCGGTAGTTATGAGTGCAGCACTAGTATCCTGAACCAAACTTCTTCAACCTTTATGAACCAATAAAATGTTTGGAATGGAGTCCTTAAGGTCAATGACCATAATCCCCACTAGATGGACCCAACTTCACATCTTGGAGGATGCAGGTCAGAAGAGGTCTGCCAGAGACTGAGCTAACGTTGGGCCTCATTCACTCATACAAAGAATTTTTGTACATTTGTTTGTGAGAGAAGTTACTTATAATGACGGATCCCATTATTCTCGTAAATAGAACAAATAAGAGAACATCGGTGAATGTCAGTGTCTTTGTGAAACCAGTGTGGGTTAAGTGGGTTTTAAGAAGAAATATCATCACAGGCTGTGAATGAGTTTGAGAGGTGGAAAACTGAGAGAATATCACCGAAATCAACAGCATTTAAGACCAAGTGGAGACTAGAAGTACCCAGAACATTGATATCTTTTTATTTGGACTGTGAGTTATGGCTTACACACATTTCATCCCAGAGAACACACTGTAAAATTGTAGGTGAATGATTAAGATGTCCTGTTAAAATCAGTTCAGTTCTTAAATGGACACACCCTGTCCCTATGGATATATGTAGATTTCCTTCACTACTGTCTTCCACACTGAGAGGCATGATAGCATTATTTGTAATTCTGGGAAAGTCAAGCCCTTTCTCTTAGAAGGAGGAGTGAGTTTTCTCTCTCTTTCTCTCTCACTCCGCACTGCTCCAATAGCTATTTCTCAGAGGAGCCTTTACTTGGCTCGATGGTTTTTACAGCAGTGAGAGTGTGTCAGCATTACACCATGTTTGGTGAAAAGGGTCACATTACAGTTTGAAAGACTATGCTCTAATCTTCATCTTGACTTTAAAGTAGCAGTACTTAATACTACACTAATACTAGGTAAAGCCTCCTTTACTAGGAATACTTTATGGCGAGAGCCTCATTTTTAGAAATACTACACTAATAGTGAGCAGAGCCTCCTTTTTAGAAATACTACAATAATAGTGAGCAGAGCCTCCTTTTTTAAAAATACTACACTAATAGTGAGCAGAGCCTCCTTTTGCACTCAAAAATCCTTCAAGATCCCATTCTACCTAATTCCTGTTGTAGCCCATCATCTGGAATTTTGGACATGCTGTGCATTCTCAGATGCTTTTCTGAGTTACTGAAGCCTTTCTGTCAGCTCTAATCTGTCTGGCCTTGGCCTACACTTAACCTCTCTGACACGGTGTTCCCATCTGCAGAATTGTCGCTTTACTGGATGTATTTGCTCTATTGCACAATTCCAACAAACTATAGGTACAGTTGTGGTGAAAATCCCAGAAGCTCAGCAGTTCTAGAAATACTCAAACCAGCCAATCTGACACCAACAATCATGCCACGTTCAAAATCACAGAGACAATTTTTCCCCTTTCTGATTATTGATGTGAAATGACCTGAAGCTGCTGGCTGCCTCAACTGCATGACTTTATATATTGCATTGTTGACACGTGATTGGCTTAATAGAAAACTGCACAACTCTTCCTTACCAAGTTCATGTGCTATGGTGTACATGTTTAAATCAGGTCATCAGTGAGTCAAGCAGATTGACAGACTGTGTTTTTTTTTTCTGTCAGGAACAGGAGTGTCCACTGCAGGAAGTCCAGTCAGACTGCACAGATTATACAGAAACAGAGGATGGACCTTTATCAGGTACAGATAAGCGTACACACACACACACACACACACACACACACACACACACACACACACACACACACACATACAAATACAAATATAAATATGTCTCACTGCACTGAAAATCCATGAACAGAGGATGCACCATTATCACAAAAAAGAGTACAGGTTTCCTCCTCTCCTCCCTAAGTCGTTCACAGAGGACTGGAGAGGAAGCCACACACACACACACACACACACACACACACAGAATGGAAAAGGATAGCGGTGGGGAAGTCTTAGTGGAAAATGTAATGACATGCAGTCAGAAAGTGGGTTATGTATCTCCAGTGTAATGCTGTAATGCTGGATGGAGCACATCTAATTGTAGCTCTGCAGTCTGACTGACCAGCTCTAATAAACAAAACCAAACTCTGCCTTTTATTTCTCTCTCACTCTCATTACAGTCGGGTCACGTCAGGGACATCTCTCTGTTTCTTCCCCTCTCTCTCTCTCTCTCTCTCTCTCTCTCTCTGTATGTCTATTTAAGAGAACACATCAAAGATTTGAAGATTACGGAAAGATTATTAGAATATATTATTAAAAATAAATTCTAATTAAACTACTAAAGAACATACATAAAATTCCAGCTTCTGACAAATATGTTCTTTTATATAATCGGTACTTGGTTGGGGGTCCTTTACTCAAATTACTGCATCAGGAGAGCAAGGCACTGACGAGATGTTACTGAAGCCCAGGTTGATTTAATAGTAGCCTTCAATTGCTGGGTCACATGTTGCTCTTGACAGTACCCACAGAATCTCAGTGCTTCAGATCTGGCTGATCCATCACAGTAATATAATGTTCAGCAAACCTTTTAGTATCAGCTTTGGCAGTTACATAAAGCTTGTCAGCAGATGGAAGCATGAAGTGTTCTAAAACCCCCTGGTACACACCATGTCAACTATAGACTTGATTAACCTTTATTTAAACAGGAGGCCCCTTGAGATTCAAATGAAAAGACCTGCCCATGAGACCAACACCATGTCACTCTAAATCTTCACTACCAAACCTTCACACCTTAGATTCTGTTTCTTTCCACTTTTTCTCCAGACTCTGTGAGCTGGAGTTGAGACTCTAGGACTCCACTTAATTGCCATCTGAAAAAAAGGTCTTCTCTACTGTCCATGGAAGGCTCTCTACTATTGTATTGCAGTGAGCATTTGATTGTATTCAGCAACAGGATGTTGAATGATCACCACCCTACATAATACCCATGCTAAAAGTTGACTCTATTATATGAGAAGCAGAGCAGAGCTCCTGAAAGAAGTGGCTTTGTGGGATTTGTTGGTGTAATAGATGATCTGATTATGCTCCAAAGCCACTCCCATAGATACCCCGCCATATGATGGGCTCCTTCTCCAGCTCCTGCAGCCAATAAGAGTCCATCTCTCCTGTCTAATCCCACTTCAGTCAGTGGCATTAAGTGGACATCCTGCCGCTGCTTTTTAAGGATTATTACTGCAGAATGATACGCCTGTGTTAAAGCTAAGGCCCACAGAAACAGATCTGGATACTGCTATTCAGACCAGACCAGACCAAAACCTGCTCTGAACTCTAGAAACACAGCAGCTTTCCATTAAAATGACCTTAATGTGCTTTTTTTTGTTTGGATGGAGCATACGTGTGTGTGCAGTCTTTCCTGTGCAGAGCTGAAGTCCTTGCTGATTCAGCATATTAATAGCCCCTCGGTCAGTTGGTCACCCTGTTCTCTATTGTTCTCTCCATGTCAGCCTGCTCCACTGCGTCATGTGTGATACGCACACTGTGTTTACTGAATAACGCACAGTCCCTGAGAAACAGAGCGACACTACAATACAATTTGAGTTTAATTTGTTTGTTTTGATCGTTTACTGCTTGTTTTTGTCTGTCTGTCTGTCTGTCTATCTATCGATCTACCTACCTGTCTGTGTCTGTCTGTCGTCTCTCTCTCTACTTAACTGTCCATCTGTCTGTCTGTATCCATCCACCTATCTATCTATTTACAGTGAAACATTAGGACAACCCATGAACACTTTTGACTTGATGTAAACATATGGACATTTGATCCATATCAGCTGCAAATTGTTAAAAAGGACTTTCGGGGAGGCTGTCTTATTTAAAGCTCAGACATTAGTTTGGGGTTGCTTGTTTAAATAAGTGGAGTCTCCATGGTGAAGTCTCTGAGGCCTATGAGAAGGTTATAGATGCATATGAGAAATCAGCAATTCCAGCCAGGCAGTCCGAAAAATAATTTATAAGTGGAAATCGTTTAAAACAACTGCCAACATGGACACACTGTCAGACTGTCTAAGCAAGTTCAGCCCAAGAGCAGACAGCAGGATGTATAAAGAAGTCTCCAACAATCCTAAAATGGCATTAGGGGACCTACAGGTAGCTCTTGCCACAGGTGGTGTCAAAATGCATCATTTACCAGCAAAAAAAGTCTAAACAGCTCAATAGACTGCTATTGAGCACAACTGTGAAGCTGGAAGTGGAAATGTTATGGTTTGCTGCAGCAGGGCCTCTATTATAGAAAGACCATCTGTACAATGACTGATGCTGAAACATCACATCTCTCTCTCTCTCTCTCTCTCTCTCTCTCTCTCTCTTTCTCTCTCTCTCTCTCTCTCTCAAGCATCAGAGGAGATATGAAAATGTGTCATTCTGGACACCTGTTGCTCTGCAGCGTTTTTGCATTGTGCCTACATGCATTTGCACATCCATGTGTGTTCAGTGCATCTGTTCATGTAATGAGTGTGAGATACATGTCATGTCAAACTGATTGTATGTCACCTGTTCAACATGCCTGCAGCTTGCTGCTGTGTGATCCGATCAGGCCTAAGGTCTGATTGATTGGTATTTACATTGTGGGAGTAGAGGAGTATTATTACATCACCTCTGCATCTCCTCTCCTCTGCATCACTTTCCCCATTCATTTCACTTAGCTCCATTAGGATAAGTGCTCGGCTTGCACTGAGCAGGGAGCTGTGTGTGAGCGTATTTCACAATGGAGTCAGTGTGAGTGACAGATACAGCCTGGTGTAGGGGCTGAGTTAAGACTGAGTGCTGTCTTTAAGTCTACAGACCCATCCATTCACTGTAAATACACTGCTATTCACTGTAATGAGGTATGTCATCTGCTGGCATTAATTACTAAACAGGTCAGTGTCCAGACATGTTAATTGTCTTAAGTAAAGGAAGCTGATCTGGGGAATGCTGAGCTGAAGTCTCTGTGAAGACATGTTTTATTTAAAGTAGTAATTTAAATGCATTTTAAAAGAGGACATACTGTATTTGTAATTGCTGATGGTCTAGTTAGAATTAAAAATGGGGCTGGGTGTGTCCTGAACTTGCCTTTTGAAACAGGAACAAAGAAAAGAAGAAGAGATGTGGATAAGATCAGACTCGGGCTTTAGAAGTGGATGCATTGTATGAAAGATGTGAAATTCAGTTTGAGATGTCATAAAAGTTCCTTGACAACTAGTCTGTCAGAAAGCAGAATTTCACAGCATGCCAGCATGGACAGTACCATGTTTTTTCATGTGGCAGTGTCTTGTGCAGCCCCTATTGTGGCACGCCAGTTACTGCAGTGGCACGCAGTAACAAAAAGACTGGATAGAAGCTGTGGAATGCTGAGGGCATTTTCTAAAGCCCACCTACTTCTTATTTTAATTGGTTATTCTATGAAACAATTGTGTTCTGCCTCAGCGGCAGAGCTGCCTCCAGAACAATATTGAATACTACAGGACTAAGACCTCTTGGTCACCTTTGTATTCTTAAATACAACTAATATGAACATTGAACCTTGAAGATTTCCATTTGGCGAATAATGGTCAAACTGCTTCTCACCATAGCTGACTGACCAAAGCTGAGAAATGGTTAAACACAAATGTAAATAAACACAAATCATTTGAATTTTACCTAACTTATTTTATTACTGTATTAGTAATAAACTGTATTACTGTAAAAGTGTTTTAAGTTGGCAGTAATGTTAGACTGCAAATTGAATTTTCACAGTAATCAGGAGTGTGATGCACACAAATTCATGGTGAACACAAGTATGTTTACTGATTCATATCTTGTCTATCTACAAAGTATGCACATGGCTGGAGCAGGGGCATAGTTCGTACAGTTCAAAATCCAGCAGCAAATTTAATATTTGGACCACTTGAAAGATATTTTTTGCTGGTGATGGCCAAAACATTTTTATCCAATGACTGCCTGTAACTGCCCATCCTCTTTCTATTGGTTGGTGTGCTTCCACATTAGAATCTATTGCAGCAAAAGATTATTGCAGCGACTTTTTCTGTGAACAATCATATTTCTAGTCAAAAAGAGCTGAAGTATATTGGACGGCTGTGTTTTTGTCTGTCTCTACTGCCAGCGTTCTCTCCAGGAGGGAACATATGACTCTCATTCTTAAATCCTTACTCTGCTTACCTGTCCGTTACAGAATCAATTTTAAGTATAGTGTTACTCATCTATAAATGTCTCAAGACCTGCATATCTATCTGATATGATGCAGCGATACGAGCCAATCAGAAGTCTCAGATCATTAGGAACGAGTAGGTTAGTCCTGCCTATGGTAAAGACTAAACATGGAGGAGCAGCATTTAGTTACTATGGTGCAGTTAAATAGAATCAGTTGACAGAGAGCATTAGAAGAGCCACAATACTGGACAGCATTTCTCTCATTCTCTTCTGTTTATTTTTATTTCTTTTAAATATACTGTATGTTTAATTGTATTGCTTTTAAATTTAATTCATTTTATTATATTTCTTAATGATTTCTAAATGCTTTTTTGATTGAATATCTTTTTATTTTAGCTCTGTTTATGTAAAGCATTTTGAATTTGTCACTGTGTTTGAAAGGTGCTACACAAATAACTTTCCTTGTCTTGAATACGCAAGTGTGTAGGCCTACTTGAAGGTTGGAACCCATATCATCTTTAGCACAGCAACATCCCTGTATCTGCAGTGTCCTCTTTTTTTGAAAACTGAAATATTAGTCACCTTAAAGAAGGCACTCCAAGAATTTCAGACATAGAAGCCTTCACCAAAAAAGAGTGGGGAAACATTCCAACTACAAGAACTGAGTGATTTAAAAGTGCTATAAAAAGTACTTGTTAGATGTTCTCCTGCCAAATGGGGTGCTACTAAGCACTGCCTCTCCAAGGTGTTCAAATGTGTGCATCAGTCTCACTGATTATCTGGATTCTTTAATATTTATGGTATGAAGGACTGTGTATTACAATTTGCTGAAAATGTTATCTTTTATGGTGGATTTTTGCTGTATTTACTGCTCCTCAATTTTAAAAAAGTGTAATTTGCCCAAGGGTGCCCAAACATTAGCATAACACTGTATGTATGTGTTCAAGATCCAGGGTAGCAGCCTCTGGTCAAAGACACAATTCCCTGCTCTGAGTGTCATCATGATGGCAAGATGGAAAGAACAAAAGTAAATGAAGGACTGTGATAAGAACCATTATCTTCATTCCCTTACTCTCTCTTATAAGAGTCAAAGTCCACCAGTGGTCCAGCAGACCAACAGTGCTTGTCTGTTTTCTGGAGATGTGACTGTGTTACTAGCACGAGGGTGATGACGTCAGGCAGAGGACACAGTGAGGTCATTCAGCTGCATGACTGCTGCCACCCGGCCTTCTGGCTGACTCAGTGTGAGCTATTAGATTAGAGGGGTCTGAGTGCCCTCCTCTCTCCTTCTTGTGGTTCAGCTGGCAATGAGCTCACTGAGCCTTAGCAAACAGAAACACACTAAACATGTTGCATTTGAGGCTTGGCTGGTTTTGATAAGAAAGCAAATGAGTATTGATTGGCTATTGATTATTTCAGATGAAAGAAGATGCCTGGTCTCTGGACAGTGATGTAGTTTACACCTCTATTTGTATAATTGATTTTCATTTGCATTTTTATTATTCCTTCATTTTTGTGTGGTGATCACTCTGCTGGTCACTAACACAGATAGACTAGGTTACCTGGTTAAATGTAGGCTGTCAATAGATGTGTCCAAAATTCAACGTCGGGACAATATCTGATGCATACATGACACAAATTTGACATAGAATAAAGAGTGTTGACAGCTGACGTAACTTTTTCTTGTTACTTGAAAGGTTTTTGGACAATTATGTGACTTAGATTTCCAACAAGAATTGAATCTAATATTGGAGTTTGATTGTTTTTGCCAGATGTTTGACTGTTTTCCAACTAAATTCAGCATCAACATTGGAATGTTGTGGATTTTGCCAACCAAAATTCCTTCTAGCACTGGAGCCAAATATCTAACTTTAATTTCCAACCAAATTCAATGTATATGTGATATTGGAGCTTGATGGATTGTGCTGTACAAATGATTGAGATTTTCAACCTAAATTTAATGTCTGTACAGTGTTGGAGGTTAATATCAACAAATTGGATTTTCAAGTTAAACTAAAATTCATCATCCAACATCTTGTTTAAATCAGATTAATGTCCAGTGCCTGCTGGGTCTGATGTGTAAAACAGCAGCAGTGTTGTAGTTTAAATATACTCCAAATGCTCTGGTCAGAACAGAGTGGTAGGAAAACTCCTGCTTCTGGCTATGCAAGCAACAGTCATGTGTGCAGTATTGATTCTCCAGTGTCACCCTGTCCCTCCTGCTAAAGAACTGTTAGAATGTTTATGTGGGTACTATTAGCATGGCTGTAAGATTAGGTTTAATACCTTTAGATCAGAACAAAAATTCACCACCAGTATCAGAGTAAAACTAAGAGTATAACAATGTCAAAGTGCTTTTAGAGCAGAGGAATAACTCCAAAGATGGTTAAATGTGTGCTGAGGCCTTTACGTAGTTTTGTAATGAAGAAGAAGAAATCTTCATTCTTCCGTTTCCTTTTACATTTTATCCATCTGTACTTGTGAGGAATTTCTTCCTTTCATTTTCTTTTTCCTTTTCATATTTCCAGTATGTCTTATTCCTAATGATTCAGAGTTGACTCATCTGCATTATTACAACATACATGGAGGGGTTTTTTTTAGGAATCTTTATAGATACTGGTTGAGCTCCCAAAATGACTACTCTATGGGCGGGTCTGTTTTCCAGTTAGATTTAATCACATCGCTGAAGTGGGTCCCCAGCCCCACAGAAGTAGGTCACAATGAGGATATGTGCATTTTACATCCAGTTATTTATAACAGACTGAGTGTTTATGATATCTGTGGATATCTGGGCTGTGGTTACCTTTATTACATGTATGAGTGCAAGGTTTTTGTTAGTTAGGAGAGGTAGAACATTTGCTTTCCTGTTGAGAGAATGAGAAGTTATATGGCAGTGTAATAGACAGGAGCTCAATAAATTCTACAGTCCCCTAAACATCACACACAAATATCGGTTAGTTTGTTGGTTTTTGTTGGGGGTTGTGGTTGTTGTTGTTCATTGCTGTTATTTATGATTAGTGGTGTTACGTGGTGTAAATGGAGTTGGGTTTGTTGCTGTTTATTGGTGTTTTGGTGGTGTTAATATTTGCTGTTGGTGTTTACTGACATTGTCACTGTTAGTTACCGTATTTTCCGGACTATAAGCCGCACCAGAATATAAGACACACCCGCAAAGTAAAATAAAAAACCTGGATAATAATGTATATAATAAGAAAACGCTGGCTTTTAGCGGCTTATAGTCTGGAAAATACGGTAATTAGTGCTATTGGTAACTGATGGTGTTGGTGTAATCAGAAGTGTGTTGTTTGGGTGGTATTTCTTTATGGTTGAGTTAACTGGTGCTGTATTTGTTTCATGGTGTCTGTTGATGTTGACTGATGTTGGTACTTGTTGGTGTTATTGGTTTTAGTGCTGTTGAAGTTGTTAGTGTTTGTAAAGTTTGGTAGTACTTGTTGGTGTGGGGTTTTTTTGGGTGGAATGTAATGACGGCACATGTATTATCACTCAATTCACATTTATTTAATCTTTACAGAAACACTGGACCCTGACAGCACATCAAAACAGGAAGTTGCATTGCCATGGTTTCAGATTTCCTGTTTAAGGTCCAATAAGGTTGTGGTACATACTGTACCCCACGCTGATTTGATTGAGAAACCACAGTTTCCTTACTGGGGACAGCTTGTATGATTTTATTTCCCCAAATGGGCTGTGGTGGCAGATGTGACATAAGGTGTGTCTTGTTGTGATTAACAAATGATACCATTGTCATGGTGATTCTAATATTATAGTGCTGTGACTTCTTTAGGATCAATGAGTACTGTGATGAGTCGGGACTCTTGCACAGTCAAAGTCAGAGTCAACTCAATAGTCATTCCTTCCCATTAGAGATGTGTTGAACGTGTGGACCAGAAATACAGTTTGAGTATTTTGCATTGAATTTCCCGTCATTAGGTCTCTGAATAATTGACAGAATCTCTGGAGACTGCCTCATTCTTGTCAGCCCCAAACATCAGCCCCCCCTCTCTCCTCCTTAACAACCCACATCTGTTTCCTGCATGCTGGGTTGGGGCAGCAGTTTTGGGTGACCTCTAGATCTGTTGCAGCTATGAGTCACCCCTCTGTAGTTATATCATTTTATGGGGTTCTCCGCCACAGCACACATGAGACAAGGGAGAGGAATGTACTGTACAGCTACATCATGCTCAAGCTATGGTGGGAAGTGGGGATAGCTGCACACTAGCAAAGAGAACTGGAATTTACTGAAATAAGTACTTAAATACACATTCAGTGAACACCCTAAATAATAACGAATTGGTGTTTTCTATGTGAATTGCTGTTGGTTGTTTTTTTTTGTTAACTGATGCCAGTGCAAATTTGGCATTGTTGGATTTTGTCTGCCTTTGATGCTGTTAATCAGAATCAGAATTACTTTATTAATCCCAGAGGGAGATTGCAAGTGGCCTTAATTGTCTTAAACAACACTATTCCAGCATTGCTATGGCAATCAACTTGTCTTCAGTGTTGATATATCATACATGCAGCACTGCTAAAAAATTGGATAGTCACTTTGTCTTCCTCAATGATGGTATTTCAAAATAATTTCAACAAAATGCCATTTTGCAGATGCCATTATATAATTAACTTGTCTTCTGGGTTCCATTCAAAAGCTGAGGAATTATCTAGCTAATTTAACCCAGCTAGTGTAGCTATTTTAGTACAGATAACAAATAATGCATTCCCAGATCAAAGGAAGTCCCCTTCTTGACTGTGCTGAACAGTGGGGCAGCTGCAGCCTGGTGGTTAGGGAACCAACCTTTCTGATAGGTTGCAGGTTTGAGTCCCTGAACTGGCTGGAAATTACTGGATTATATTGCAAGAGTGGATGGTTAAATACTAGTGCATCTAAAAAATAGAATATGGTTAAAAAGCTCATTTGTGATCACAATTTCCTTCATAAAGGTAAACTGTCATATTTTATTTTTATTTTACTGTTGATCAGTTTGGCTTATAGCTCCTGAAATCCAGAATCTCATATAGAATATATTACTAATCACAGTATCAACTTTAAAACAAAAAAACTTGAAAAATATCACTTTATGTGAATATGAATTTTAAAATAAATTAAATTACTTTTTCACAAAATGATCATAAACCTTTTCACAGTGTTCGTTTCACAGAGTTGCACTAGTACCTGATGTCTGTGTGTGCAAAGAGTAATATAAGCTGCATTTATTTATATTCCTTTATACACTTAATCTACCTGGAATCAGTGGGCGCGGGGCAGGAATACACCCAGACAGGGCATTTGTCACAAGCAATTTAGCATGGCCAGTTCACTTACCATGTGTATTTCTGGAAGGTGGGAGCAAGCCAAACTGTGACCAGAGCAGGAATCGAATCAACAACACATGAAGTTAATTCTGTGGCCAGCCTTGCATGTGTCAGTGACCTAGTGTAGGGGCTCCTGTCATTGGCCATGTCTGTAAAGTTCCCCACTTCTGGCCACTTGTGAGTAATGCCTAATTTCCTTCATTTCCTTAGCTAATGGATTTGAGTAAATTAGGAATTCCTTGGACTGAAGATACTGAGGGGTCCTGATGCTGACTGCTTCTCTTCAGCATGTAGGATTCAGTTCTTTGACAAATACAAAACCCATTTCAGGGATTTTATGTAACAACAAATATAAAGTATGAAAATGTACACTGAACCTTCTATTGCTGAACATTATAAACAAAGGAATCGCTCCCTGTCCCATCAGTGCTGGATGCCACTTTCCTCGCCATCCTAAGGCCTTCTTGGAAGTGTGTGGGAGCCTGTTGCAGTGGGTATTCCTCATTGCCTCCAGCTGCACCAGAAGACTGATTAGAAGATGGATGGGAAAATGTATAAGTAGTTTGACCAGAGCAAGGGGTCCCCCCTCGCGAGCCTGGTTTTCTTCCTCCAGCTCTGAGGGACTTTCTCCTTTGGCTCATCGGGGGTTTTATGTCTTATCCTTTGTTCATGACTTGTTCACCAGCTGAAGACCCTCCTCAACACTGGGACCCAGCAGTCAGACACGTGTCCCCCTCTGAATACAGTAGGTCTCCTCAAAGCCCCCTGAATGAGTATTATAACTATTAAATATTTATAATTACATAATTCAACGGGCTGTTGTGTTTCCCCTCAGCTCATAAACAGCACCAGCACAGAGACGCACGGCTTCAGGAGGGAAGCAGAGCTGCTCTGGGCTTCATTGTGTGCATGAGGGCGTGTGCTCGAGGCGTTCTTTCATTTCTCCACCCATTTTCCAACAAGCCCCGCCCTTCCATAAGAGTTTTATAAACAGTAGCCAATCACAACGCAGCAAATCTGGCCGTAGGCTTCTACTGTCTCAGGGTAGGAGGGCGGGGCATATCCGAAAACAGGTAGGTTTTTAAAAAGGCGCTTGTACATACAGGCCCAGCCCCCTGCTCGGTGCCACGCCCCGGCGGCTCTCGGGGGCGTTCCCGCTCTGCGAAAGCACGAAAGCATGAAAGAAGTGGGCGGAGACTGACGCGGTGGGTCGCCGTGGCTCCACCCCCTCCCCCACTAGTATTAATTTCCATTTTCTATGGGTTTCGCTCTGAACTGTTTCCAGCAGAGCAGGAGAAGCTTTGCAGACACACCTTAAACGTGGAAAGTGCTCCAAAGCACGAGCTGATGTGTGTCCGACAGATCCTCACCCCTTCCAGCTGATCTCGGATCGGAGAAGTGTGGGCTGAAGTGCTCTTTGAGGTAAGCCTGGAGTCTTTCTTTGGGCTGTTGATGGGACGTGGGCATCGAGAGCCCCTCTAGCTTTGTTTTCTGCAAGAGATGGTCTGAGCGTTCAGTCCCAAACATCAGCTCAACCTGAAGCCTAAACATCTGCCCAGTCTTTGTTCAGCAGGGTTTTGTTGCTTTGTTGCGAGTAGGACAATGCAATAATATCAACCCAGCTGTGAAAGGAAAACCAGCAATTTTGGCCCACGAATGCCATTAATGGACAGCAGCTGGACTGGTCCTGTTCTCACACAGTAATGCATGGTTGGTTTTGAGTAGAACTTTTTTATTGACCACAATCACAGTTCTGCAGTCAAACTGAGGGTCTATCTACCCATGAAAATGTGTTCCAGTGTCAGAATGGTCATTTATGATTAATATATATATATATATATATATATATATATATATATATATATATATATATATATATATATCATTTTTAGTTTTCTCCATAATTGTGAGTTTTGAGCATTTCTATTGGTCCATTTGCCAAGACATTCTGATACAGTATAAAGAACAGAATAGGGCTGCTCACTGGCCCTAGTGCGTGAATTCACTTGTGTGGATGGGTTACACGCAGAAGACAAATGTCCCCTGTGCACAAGCATAGTGTCTCTGTATGCACGTTTACATTTTTACATGTGAAACCAGGCTGGTGGCCACTGATCAGGTTAGTAAGTTTAGGTTGTAGGTGAGTAGACCATTAGGAAGGAGTGATACTAGTAGATGCAGTCAGATGGAATTGGTCAGGTCTTGTCTGGGATGTTTGACAGAGCTTCAGCCTTATGTGTGTGAAGTTATGAGGTCAGTTTTTCCATTTGTTTTATGGGTTCAATCACTTTTTCTTTGTGTCCGTTTAATATCTACAGTGCTCAGCGTAAGTGAGTACACCCCAAAAATTTGTCGGAAAACCTTTTAGTTTCCTTTCAGAATCAATGTTTTCTTTCCTTAAAAAAAGTCTTGATTCCCTTCCCAACTTGAAAGTGCCAGTTACCCACCACACACTAGGAGGGTGAAGACAAACACATGCCTCCTCAGATACATGGGAAGTCAGCCACCACCTCTTTTCTCAGCCAGCACACTCGGAGGAAACTGCTGGGTCCCCAGTACCCGATAGAATGGTTAACAGACACCTGTGCTGGCCGGCATAATGCTGGGTGTGATTTGGGGAGCACCATCTACCCACCCAGAGAGAGCGTGGCTATTTTTGCTCTCTCAGACTCCGGCTGCCAATGGCAAGCAGCATGACCCAGGATTTGAAATTGTTCATATATTCAGTGAGAAATTGATTAAAATCTTACTTTTCAAATACTCATTTATGCTGAGCACTGTATATCTGGGTTGTTTAATTCCCTCCAGATCAAATCCTCCCTGTTTTTCTCAAATGGAGTCAAATGAAATGTTTCTTACGTTTTTGCTCATGTTAAATCCAGTGTGAGATTTTAAACAAAAATCCACTTTTGATCGTGAACAACAGATGAAACTGACACGCAAAGGCAAAAAGCTTGTTTGATGCTGATTCAAAGCATAACTGTACAATAAATGTCCAAAATGACATTGACTAGAACCAATTCTGAATGGCTTAAAGCACTCAGCTGTTACTGTGATGCTGACTGAGACATAATTAACATAGTGTATGAGATCACAGCCATAAGTCAGGTAATCTTTCAGGTGTAATGGGTAGTAAAGCACTGGTTGGCCTGTAGCACTTTAAAGGGATCAGAATGGTAATATCAGTCCACTGGCAGACTGTTCAGTACTGGATGGCTGTCATTGTGACAATGATAACATTCTGTTTGCAGTGATAGAGTGACTGTGTGAGAGCGCGTGCATACCAGAATGAGTTCCTTTAGTCTGGGGGCAGAGGCTTTTTTTCAGGGTAGGGAGGGACAGATTCAGACCACATGTGTTTGCTATTTGCAGAGTATTTCGTCAAACACCTTACATCTGTTTTTTGATCTTTGAACTAGTTCCACCCCCACCAATGCTCCTTCCCTTCTTCGCCGTGTTCGCCTGTTTCTCTCCGTCTTTCTGTTTCTGTGTACGTATGTGTCCCCATGTGTGCACTAGAACTCGAGGAAAAAAACAAGTGAGAATGTGAATAAGAGCATGAGCAATGTCCTTTCGTTTCCCGGACGATGATGTAGTCCCCGGAGAGGTTGTACTGGGTGGGAAGATTGAAACATGGTCTTCCTGTGCTTGGATAGCTGACAGTTACACGAGGAGTGACTTCTCCTGAAAGCGGCTTTGGAATTTGGGTTGTGTTCGTTTTGCCACGTTTTGATAAATGTGGTTTATGAAGGGGGGTTGATGATGAAGACCACTTGACATCAGATGACTGATACAGGACATGTATTTGTTTAACACTCAGCTAGGGGTGGGCAATGTTGCATAAACATAATACCATGATATTTTTATCATTTTGACATTATACATTTTTGTACGTAGTATTTTCTTAGGTTTGGTGACCAGGGATCATGGTGGTGCGATGGGGTGTGGGTGGTGGTGGTGGTGACTTCAAATGACTGGGTGGTGGTGGCGGTACTCCTGATCTATATAAGATGCATATATAGAAAGGAATAAATACGTACTATAGAAACTTTCAGTGATGCTACATAACAGTATTGATCCTAACTGAATGGAAAAGGGGTGGCAGGTTTATATAGACAGCATCCACCTCCCTGATGTCTCTATATGACCTATTTTTTTTTTACTTTTGTTTTATTGACATAAATTGTGTACTTAAATTGATCAAACCGGGAAGTAAACAAACCGATTCAAAAACAGAAATGTGTTGGGAGTGTCAAGCTCATTTCCTCAGAAAGAGAGAAAAAGCCCAAGATCAGCTCTGAAGAACAGAACAGCCCCACTTTCCTCATCTAAACTATAACACCGGCATTAGTCTAATCTTAGTTTGGATTAAATCAGTATGAGCCAAAACAAACCAAAAGTATCTAAATTGTACTGCTGGCCAGCCTTGCCCTAAATGGTCACGTTACTGACTCACTTACATGACTAGAGAGAGAGCTATGTCTAAGAAAACTGTCATTAATGAAGCAAGGTTTCTATTCCACTCTCGAATGTATCAACATGACTGCCTGTACTTTCCTGAGGTAAAGGTACTGAAATGGTGCTTGGAAGGGATAATTGAGGTTGGTAGGAGCGTCCTTACACAATTTAAAGGCATTTTCATGATATACAATATAAAAAAAAAAAAACTATCCAAATACACTATATGTCCAAATGTTTGTGGACACCCCTTCTAATGAATGCATCCAGCTACTTGCACTAATGGATGACTCAGATGTACAAATGCATATACACGGCTTGTCTGGTCCTGCTGATTGCCAATAATGTTGGGGTGTTTGAGATGAGGTGGCGATCATCCAACATTCTGACCTCGCTAATGCTCTTGACACTGAATGCAATCAGGTCCTCACAGCAATGCTCCAATATTAGAAATACACCCTTGCACAGTAGAGACTTTCCGATGTCAGTTTTTATAAAACACCATTTAAAGAACTATCCACAAGATCTTTAACAATCCAAAAGTGCTTCTTGTGTCGCTCCTCTGGACTTTTTACGATTTTCTTTGGCAGCTTTATTTTAACAGAGCAGCTCAAACGAATTTGAAGTAGAGTGTGAATGGCTGTATTACTGTATTTATAATAGGTGGTACTTTCACACATAGTGCGGAAGGGTTGGACTGTGCCCTGGTACAGTTGTGACGGTGTGTGTCTGATTGCTGGAATCCCTCCTTTATTCTCTGCTAGCCCTCAACACAAACACTCCCATGAGTCAGCTGCTTGCCAGCAATGCCACACTGCACATTCTGTCCACGCTGCACATTCTGTTTGTGTGTGTGGATCTGTGTGTACATGCCTACTACATTTACCTTAACAGTAGACAAGAACAAACTTCTTCTCGGAGTGTATGAACACATGTTAACAAAGCTGACCGATATCACAGCTGATATGCAAATGAGCCCTTTGACTGGTCCCTTTCTGTTAGTAGGTGCATGCATTTTGAGATCAGCTGAGGCAAGAGCTACCTTCAGGTCCTGTGATGACTATGAGGACTTTATGTATCTTGTGCTCTGTATTTAGGTTGAACTTGCTAGGATGGTCTGAACTAACCATGTTGGCAGTGGTGTCACTTGTAAATTTTCGGAGATCTTTTTAATTCCCGTTATCTGAATCTACAACCTACAAAACCATTTGAAAGTGGCCATGGTCATCTCACTTGCTTCATGTCTGAAGTTTGAAAATGACTGGCTCCTCCATAATTCTCTCTAAACATATTCTAATCATGCACATTTAAGCAGCTGATGTACTGCACCTGATTTCTAATTTTCACATATTAATATTATTTACATAATAGTAATAAAGGTGAGCGTGTTCTAGATTGCATTTCTATTAATCAAATTCAACCCAGTCTTTAAAAAAATATTCATTTGTGTTTAGTTGTATTCCCTCCATCTGTCAGTATTACTCAGTACTATGCAGTACAACTATATTGTTCATATTAGGCAGCCCTGCTGTGTGAGCTTTGTTCTCTGTAGCAGAGCTCTGTGCTTTGATGTCTCTTGGTGTTTGACGTTTCCTGCTTCCTCTTTTGGCACATTCTTATGTTATCAGCACTCTCTCCTTCTTTAGGCTAATGATGAACTACTTTGATTGGGACCAGATTAAAGTGATGTGGTGCAAAAACACAGCCTCTGTTCTTGCATCATAAAGCGTGGGACCCTTGTTTACATTCTTTGTTTGCAGTTTCCATGGATTTCCATTGTGACGTCATCATCAAGGGACTGCACTTTGGCGTGCATCTGTGTTGTTTTTGGTCTGATTGGATGAAAATATGATGAAGGGGAAAGGGGTGGGGGGTGCATAACAGATGATGTGGTTGGTGACTGGTTTGAGAAGATGCATCAGAACTGAGGCCCTCCTCATTCTACCATTCATACACTTCGGTTCTTCCCACAGAGACACAAAGAAGGGGAAATCTGTGTGTATTGTTCCTGGTAGTGGAGCAGAACAGCTAGAAAGTTGTCAGTCTTGTGATGGCATTCATAAGCATAACTACCCAACAACTAAATAACTGAATCAGGTCACCAGGCCAGTGTTCACATGATGAAAATCACCAGGGATAATCTCACACAAACAAACATCTGAGTAACATCTGGATTGCACAAGAGCTTATCCATCCATCCAAAACTGGGAATTTTCTGTTTGATACACCCTGAGAGCTGGTATTATGGTGTCAAACAAAGGTGTAGCTTTGTTGTTTTTGTTCTCTTGTGAACAAAGGAGAGCTAGCCCATGCCCACTACCCAACCACCACTGTGAGGGACCGCAGGCAGAGGAGAGGAATACGAAGGAGGGGGAGGAGATCACGTGTTATCAGGAGCAACGCATGACTCCTGCAGGACATGTAGGACTTTGACTTTGGATTACTGCACAATGATGATAGGAGTTTCATAGTCTGCTGTGGGTCCACAGGAGAAATCAATGAAGGCCTATTCAGATCTCTTTTGGGGGAGAACATTTGAGTTGGCCTGCTGGAGGAAATGATGGGGATATTTGAAAAATTGGCCATTTAGTGAAACAGTATTGATCAATGAGATGGTTGTGGTTACAAATGCACTGATCTGAGAATTGTGGGTTCATGACTGTATCTGATACCTGCTCATTCATTGTTTCTTCTGAAATCAAGGGTATTAAAGAAGAGTTTATCATACTTTTGTTGAAAATAACCATCTCTACTCTCCAGTGAAGAGTTTAGAGCATTGCTGTGATGATTTGATTGCATTCCGGGACAAGAGCATTATTGAGGTGAGGATGTTGGATGGCCAGCACCCCACCTCATTCCCAACTCATTTCAAAAGTGTTGGATGGAGCGCCGTCATTCCAGAGAACACTGTTACACAGTTCAAGACTAGGGGCCTTTTTTACTCCTCTAGCGCATGCCTGGCATTGAGCCTGGTGTCAGTTTTTTTTTTTTTGGCACTACTTCTCTACAGGGACTCAACAAGCTAAGTGTGTGCATTTGCACATCTGTGTCAGCAATGTCTTAACTTGCACTATGATTCAGAGCTATTTCCTGTATATTAAAGTATCATATTAGTTCCATCAACATTTAATGTCGTCAGCAACTGAATGTTAAATCTGATGACAAGTACAATCACAATTTAATGTATCTCCAACAATATTTATTAAGTTTTTACAATAAACTGGAAAAATATAAATATAAATCTCATTACAATTTAAAACTAAATCAGAAAGCTTTCTTCTTGTAGTGATGCTTGACTGCTTCTCCCACTAGCACCTTTAAATCATCAAACCTCCTCTGCTTGCAATTTGACAAAAAAGCAGATTGGCTCTTTCTGTTGAAGGACAGAACTTCATCCATAAACATCCAACCTGTGATTGGTCTCCTCATTCAGAATGTCGTAACACAGAACACTGTTCTCCTGAAAGCCTCCCAAAAAATTCTTGCGCCATGTACTACAGGGATGATGGGAGAGCTGTGAGTTTCCTGGGTTGCTGAAACTATGTAAAGGCTAGAAAAGAGCGTTTAAATGAGCGTAGTCAAAATGATAGAGTTCTTTATCATTTATGGGTTATAGGACCAGGTCTGGGAAAGACAGTGTCTGAGTACAGGCCTTGACCACACTCTTTCTATTAGTGACCCTTGAACTGAACTTTCCAGCCTTTAAGAGAAATCTATCTGATGCTCATACATTTTAAAAGCAAAAGCAATTGCCAATACTGATATCAGATGACTCAGATAGCATTTGTACATCGCTAGAGCTGGTGATGGAACGAGTGATGACTGTATTTGATTCATAGTCACTCTCTAAGTATAAGGTGTGTCTGTGTGTGTCTGTGTGTGTGTGTGTGTCTGTCTGTGTGTCTGTCTGTGTGTGTGTGTGTGTGTGGGATCCATAAAGTAATTCAGTCATAGATAGCTGTTTGTAAATCTGCCAGCTCTCAAGTGGCAGCCTAAAGCTGTGCTGCTCAAATTGATTTTCCTTCCATTCAGTCAAGAACTTCAAACTGGACAAAGGAACAGAGGAACTCAGACCCTCAGAAAGAGTTGTTTTCTTTTATTGCATATCCACATAAATAGTCAAGGAAAGCCCAAGCAGGAAAGCTTGAAATACTGATGGATGTTAATGTAAGATTAAGAATAAACATGCATTATGTATTGTTGTGTGTGTGTGTGTGTGTGTGTGTGTGTGTGTGTGTGTGTGTGTGTGTGTGTGTGCGCGCGTATGTGAACATGTGTGTGCGTGTGTTTGAATGTGACATGACCACCTGTCTGTCTGCACTGATGGACAGAGCTAGGTCAGCAGTCTCTAATGGCTTTATCTCACAGTGTGTCTCTATAATGGCAGCAGTTGTTTTTTTGCTTTCCCAGTAAAGCATGTGTGCATGTGTGTGTGTTTTGGGGGTCCCGACTAATCCTCCTTACTGTGCCAGATAGCCAATCAGAGCCTCAGAATGAAAGGTGGGCTTAAGAGGCCATTGCTGTTCTTTGTCCACTCAGACACAACAGATAACCTCATGTTTCTCACTGACCAGCTCTTATGGCCATGTGAGTAACGGGGGGGTCTCTTGATAAAGTGTTGCTGGTGTGGCAATTTGTACTGTAACAAGAATCAGGGATTAATGTAAGCAGCAGGGGTGTACCAACTTATGCTGTCAGTTCCTGACACAAGATGTTGTCAAATATTCAAAAGATGATACAGATTATCAGCTGATTTATTAACAGCACTCTGGTCCCTAAACTCCCATCTACAAATATTGATTGTACTTTGGTAACTTAGCAACCATAACTAGACTGGGCACCTCAGGCAAGCTTTCAGGATTATACACCAATCGGCTCTAACATTAAAACCACCTCACTTAAATTAGGATAGGTCCCTGTTGTGCCATTAAAACCACTTTGAGGCTTGGCGTCCACAAAACATCTGAAGATGTCCTTTGAAATCTGGAACCGTGATGATTGCAGCAGGTCCTTCAAGTCTTGTAAATTGTGAGGTGGGGCATCCATGAGCATTGGTGAGACCTTGGCACCCGTGACCCTGTTGCTGGTTCATCAGTTGTACTTTCTTGGACCATGTTTGGTAGATATGACTCTTGGTCTTTGTCAAAGTGTCTCAGATTCTTATGCTTGACCATTTTCCCCACTGTTCACTTACTGTCTAATCTATCCACCCCTAGATGAAGATAATTTGCATTTTTCACCCGTCAGTATGTTGTGGCTGAATGATGTGTATATACATTTACATTTACGACATTTGGCAGATGCTCTTATTTTGAGTGACTTATAGAAGTGCCTTGCTGTTCACTCAAAGTATTCTTAGCTAGTTTTTAGAGGCTAGAATCCAGACATACCTCAAGCTTAGATGCTGCCAAAACAAATGTCAGATTGGAAACCTTGATACACATTGCTCTAGTTTATCATAAAAGACACTGTATAATTGTATTGTGTATATACTGTATTTTATAATTGTGTGTGTGTGTGTGTGTGTGTGTATGTATATATGTATGTGTATGTATATATGTATGTGTGTATATATATATATATATATATATATATACCATACACCACAATGATACCCAGGTTTGGCTTTCTGTGCAAGTTGAACCCAATGTTTTTCCTACTGATGTGCTTCAGTTTGAATCAGCTGAGGTAGTCCAGTTTGTTTTATGTGGGAGCTTAATGTTATCTTTTAGCCTAGTATGGATCCCTATTTGCACTCTCTGGGTTTTGTTTCACTGAAGGTTCAGCTCCCCTTCGGTGGTCAGTTCCATGTGCTGAACCTTTATTATTAAAATATGCCATGATAAATGTACACAAGGTTTTAGGGGCCCTTTTAAGTAAAGTTTTTGCACTTTAACTTGAGTGCCAATTAAAAAAGAGGCCTTTTACTAGAGTACTATTTAACCTAAATAATGTAGATTGTATAACTATAGTCAATAAAACAACAAATTTGACTTATCCATAAAAATATAAAAATACATTTCTGTGTGTAAGAGAGATAGAGAGGTCAAACGGGACAGTCACACCTCTCGTAAAGCCTTATACTACACTTGTGCCATAACAGTTGCTGCTCACAGCTGAGTTGGATCTATAGCTTTGCTACATTGCAGCCTTGTTCTGTAGAGCACAGCTGCCCACCATGGACGGCTTGAACATACGTACTCCCCCACCTGCACACACCCTGACCCTTTCCGAGCAAGTGCTGTGCCCCCCTGACCTCATTCTCCTTTGATGGCAATATTTAACAGAGGCCTCAGAGCACAGTGGTGCAGGCCATATGAACTATAGAACAGGTGATCTGCAATACTGACCCAATGTCATGTGTTTTATGTATCTTGTCTAATAGAGTGTTTGTTTGAGTGTAGGAGCTCAATACAAAACCTTTGCAAGCTCATCACATTCCTGCATGCTGACGCTGCTTCATGCATACAAACCCACACCCATACGCAACATCTCCAAAATGTAACTTTAAAGAAGAAAAATTAATTCTGCAAGACTTGCAGTAAAAAACTGTAAAAGTCTGTAAAGTATTCCATAAGATGATTTTAATAAATCACATCACAAGATTTCTGATCATGTCTGGGCTATCAGCAATACTGAAAAGCCACTTTTATACGAAAATACAGATTTACAGCAAGTGTGGAGAGCCTGTAAACAACAGTAACTTTAACTGGAGTGTGATAATGTTATGATGAGGTTAGTAGCACATGGATGGCCATGACATACTGTTAACCTCAGTGTTGTTCCCCCTTCAAAAGAACAGAGCTGAAAAAAGCCACCTCTAAAATCCCCAAACTGCCATAAACCAGCCCATGTAAAACAGTGGTGGTAAATATTCTTGTAACATTTGTGTCTACATTTTTCACCCCAACCTATAAGCTTGAATGGAACCAGTTCAAGAACCAGAGTTCTTTTGGTGTAAAAGGTCTAGCTGTATTCTAGGTTCCCACAAGCTATGAGCACATTTGGTGGTTTTATATGCTTTCCCTGTTCCTCTGGCATGTGGTTATTTCTGTTTGGTGTTAGTTGAGAAGGTGAATTCACAGGCTTGTGGAGGTGAGCTCTAAGCAGAGATGGTGGGAGGCTTTTTTTCAGTTACAGGAAACAGATTTGTCATAGTTACAGTTAACACACCGGAAAAGGACAGCTTGTGAAAGTCAGCGTGAAAGTGTTCTTGCTGAATATATCTGTACATGTTTTCAGTGTGGCTGGAGTTGTGCTTGGTCACTTTGTATTTCTCTGAAATGAGTACAGAAACTTTTCTTCTTCCCCTCCTTCTCTTTTGCCTTCTTCAGTAATCTTGACAAGTATCAGTTCAACCTTCTCTTTTGTTTTTTAACAGCCGTTTAGTGAAGAGTGATTGATGCTTCAATGTTCCCTCCTCTTTCTGTTCTTTCGTTGATGTTCTGCAGGTTATAGCATGTCCAGGTATGAGGACACACATCATGAAATTATAGTAAGTCATTAGTCTGTGAATTTGAAATAATGTCGGACACAAGACATATTGGTGAGTGAAATATACACTGTACAGTCCATGTAAATGCTCACAGTGTCCAGACAGCAACTGTCATCAGTTGCAGAACCAAAAAAAAAGCAAGACAGGTTTAAATGCATGAAGTTGACAATCTATAAGAAATCACCTCTGGCCTCATCGAACATTTTGTTTGTAGACAAAAATGATTTTAAAATTCCCAATTATTACTGGTGCCTTTCTAAACGTTCTGTAACTCAGGTTTGTATCCTAATTACTGTGCAAAACTACAGAGACATCTGAAGAACCAAAAATAAAGGTTTAGAGAAGAGCGTTCATTGCACCGTGTTTGTTTTGGTATTCATTCAGAGTGATGATGTGTGTATATTTGTGTAGGTTTGGTTGTGGCTATAGTAATGTGCATGTGTGCATGCATGTGCATCTCTGTACAAGTTTGTGCAAGTTTAACTCTGAACATTGTTGGTGTTTTCAGGTCAGATATGGAGGTTGCCATGGAGATCTATGGTGTAAGCTCACAGCTATGCAGATGTGCAGATATTCTCAGAGAACTGATTCTTAATGAACAGTGTGAGGTTTCAGTTGAGGTTTTCACTTTCAAACCTTTACAGGTTTCTGCTGTTTAAGCTCATTATGATAAAGACTCTTAAACAATGGGCATTAGATTCATCGGTTTATTCTGAGGAACCCCCTCTGTGCAGAAAGTGTTCTGGGATATGAAAGCTTGTGATTAGCTGGTCAAGAAAGACTGGAGACGTCATGACTAATTTACTCTACACACTCATCTCATCTATTTCTCTCTCCTCTTTTGTCTTCTTCACCTTTAATAACAAATAGAAAGTTCGGTCCTCTTTTGTTTTCTAGCAGCCTTTCATGAAGAGCGAGTGATTATTTCATGTTCTTTCATTTCTCTTTTTGTGCTTTCATTTATGTTCTACAGGTTACAGCATGTCCAGGTATGAATGCACAAGTTGTGAAATGATAGTAACTCGTTAGTCTGAGAAATATGAAATAATGCATAGGCAGGACACTCATCATATTCCTGGGTGAAATGTACAGTGTACAGTCCATGTAAATGCTCCATGGTTGGAAGAGAAAATACATTAAGCTTCGCCTTTTATTTTCTTACTGTTGTCTTTCTAATTTCTGTAAATCAGGTTTGTATGCTTATTAGTTTCTTCAAATGTAAGATACTAAGACAGCTGCCCAATCTGTATGTTTTTGCTGCATCTCTATGTCCAGACTGAGGTCATTATAACGGTAAAAATAGGAACAGGGACATTCTTTATAGCTCCTCATAAGTCCTTCTCCCCCAGAAATTGGGTTGTTAAATGTGTAAATATGCAGGTAGGCATGTATGCCTTTCTGCATTTGTGGGTGTGAGTTGGTTATCTGGTCAGTTAAAGCATTGTACTTGGTTTTGCATTCGTTTACGTCTGGTTAACGCTGGCAAAACTGGCTTTGTTGGTGTCATAAAGATTCAAGATGTATAGAAATATAGATAGTTCCTTTAATGGTGTTCCATAATTTCAGGAACGTCCAGTTTTCACTACTGTGGTGTGTCCCTCCAGATGTCATCTTTCATGCTCTCTCTCGCACTGACCTGCTTCAAAAGCTCACCCAGCATTTAAAGCGGAGCTCTCCTCTACTGGACCAGAAAAAATACACTGGGGGCAATGCCCAGGTGGGCTTACATTGCACACCACAGATGGTGTGTGTGTATTTGTCTCTTTGCTAGAATGGAATGAGCTGTTTTCTAGTGAGTTCTAATGGTCTGTTCTTGTTTTGATTATTAGAGTTCAGGCTGAAAATGTAGTCTGGAGTTTTTTTTTTAAGAGAGATAAATTGCCTTGTTTTGAGTTTGAGCTCATGCTAGATTTGGCAGACCTGATTTTCCGATATCTGTCAGACAGACAGGACTTCAGCTTCTGGGAATGCTAACTTTAAAAAGGCTGAACTCTGACCACTGAGGAGAAATCTTTAACACTCTCTGTCTTTCTCTTACATGTTGCTTACTTTATAGCTGCTGATTTGCCATGGGAATCTGGGGAAACTCTTGACTTTGCAGACTGTAAAATTCCGTCCGAAAGAAATGGATGCAATTCCCTCCAAATACAAATTCTTTTCCAGCTCAGGGAACAAAAGTGTGTGTGTGTGTGTGTGTGTGTGTGTGAGTGTGAGTGTGAGTGAGATGTTCATGCATTAAGTGTTGGCCTCTTGTCGGTGATCATTTTTTATTCCACATGATCAGCACTTTCCTTTCTAAAAGTAATGATCTTGAACTACAACAGTTTAATAGGGCTGTGTATTGGCAAGTAGCTGGTGATACTACACATACGTTACAATTCAATAGTGCGATATTGGAAGCAAGCCGATATATAACAGTATTTAAAAAAATACCATCAAATTTATGAAATCTGTGTAAAAGAAAAGGTGATATTTGCAGTCACAACAGTGGGACCTGAGGATGGAGTGCAACACTGCTACCTATCAAACACAACACAAACTGAACCACTGTCTGCCACCAATTTATTTAATTTTCCTGTGTAAGCTGTGATCTAGAGCAGATCTAGGTTTGGTATGTAATGGTATCTCATTAATCCATACTTTGATATGTTAACACCATCGTTACCCCCCGTCGTGGAGTATATTTTGTACTGTAGCATTTCAGGATGAAAGGTTACAGTAAGATTTTACATTCATCTATGTATCCTAACTTCAGGAAGTCATTTTAATATAAGAATATTGGTATTAATGAATGTCCTGAGAGCCTGAGAGCAGCCTGTTCATGTTATGATTTGTTAGATTCAGAGCAGTACCATGGATAAACATTATCAGTATTTAGGCAATAAGAGTTTTTGCCAGTTAATCACATTATAACAGTGGAACAGCTGATTTCTAACAGGTCTGAGACCATTTAAAATGTTTTTTTTTCTGAATCAAATGTATCTACAGGCCTCAGAGAGCTCTGAACACCATCGCCATGGTGATCCCACTCCCTTCAGCAATCAAGAGTGAACCAAACTAAACTAAATGGATTTAAATAGTCAGTTCATCAGTCAAACTTTTATTTATATAGCACTTTTTAAGACGAATCACATTGAAATTCGGTGTGCTTTACCAGAGATTGACAAAGCATTAAAGTAGGTTTAAAAACAACAATGTCTACCTAAAATGAATTAAATAAAAATGTGAGGAAAATTATGCAAGCAATAAAAATAAAGCATTGTGAAATGTAAAGTTCTGTTCTCTATTTCATTTCTGTTTATTACATTTGACAAATTTTGTTTAAAAAACATTTCTTCAGTTGTTCGTGTTTAGTTATATCGCCTCCATGTGCCAGTATTGTTCCAATGAAGATCAAATGGCCATATGTTTAAATATATTAGACTAAAGGGTTTTCATATTTCAACTTTGTGTGTGTGTGTGTGTGTGTGTGTGTGTGTGTGTGTGTGTGTGTGTGTGTGTGTGTGTGTGTGTGTGTGTGTGTGTGTGTGTGTGTGTGTGTGTGTGGTGATATTGATGTATCTAACTACACAAATTAGTAATCTGTCGGTGATGCCAAAGCATGAGAAAGGAGAGGGGGACTGGTTTGCAGGGATTACTGGGGCTGGCTGGAGGGATGGGTGAGGGAGAGAGATGCTAATAGAGGGGTTGTTTAAGACTGTTTCTACAGGATGAGGAGGCTTTGGTAGTAAACAATAAACTGAAACAGAGACTGAGTCAATGTGTCTGTTGTAGGTCTGTTTCTGATGGTGCTGGTAGGACATAATAAAAGGTGTGTGTGTGTGTGTGTGTGTGTGTGTGTGTGTGTGTGTGTGTGTGTGTGTGTGTGTGTGTGTGTGTGTGTGTGTGTGTGTGTGTGTGTGTGTGTGTGTGTACGACATTGACAGCCACATTATGAAGAAAGAGGGAGAGTGACAGCGTCATGCTGCCAGTGAAAGGGGGCCGGAAAGAGAGGTGGGGGTACAGACCTCCCTGCCGGCAAAGCGCCCAACGAGGAAGACGGAGGGTCAGATGGTGGAATAGAGCGCCAGCTGCTCCTTTCCTCCCTCCCTCTATCTACTCCCCTGTCCCGCTCTTTCCTGCTCTGTCCATACAAACAGCTCCCCACAAATGCGTGGACAAGAAAACCCATTAACTGTAAATCTCTGACCCTACACAATTCTTGCTTGTTTGATTGATTATACCTCTAAGAATTTGATTTAATTTGTCATCGACTCTTTTGAGTTCACCTCAATTTAATTCAACTCAGTTATTTTGCACAAAATGAGAATAATTATAAATCTGAAAACACTAAATCCAGTAATGTGGGGGACTGATTTACCCAGTAGACCAACATATATGTAATATTTTGGATTTTGAAATTGGTAACTAGGCTGAGAATTAATTGACACAAAGAGATGCTCCAGAACCTTAGATCATAAATTATTACAGCAGAATAGTTCCTAAAATTAGAATGGTACACTTACCATACGTCTAACATTTATGCAAATGAATACATTATATCCCCTAATGATCCTTCTACACACTTCCACAGGTCCTCCTCTGGTGAATTTTCCACTATTCATCACTGCACAAATCACTTTAGGTCAACGTGCCCTGTGACTTTCCCAGGTTTTTGTCTGTTTCTGTTATTGTGACTTACGTGTGTGTGTGTGTGTGTGTGTGTGTGTGTGTGTGTGTGTGTGTGTGTGTGTGTGTGTGTGTGTGTGTGTGTGTGTGTGTGTGTGTGTGTGTGTGTGTGTGTGGTCAGTAAAGTTAGACAGATGAGTATATGACAGTAGAAGATAAATGACTCTCTGGTCGGTGTAGTTTGACTGTTGACAGGGAAGCCCATTATATTCCAAATCCTATCAAGTAGACAACTGAAATGACCTCGAATGAATAGATCCCTAAAGTTTATTGATTCTATCTGATGTGTATTTACACACGATCTCCAGATGCATAACTGACAGAATTCCCTTTGGTATCATTTTAAGAGAACAGAGTAAAGAGAAGCAGAACAGAGCAAATTGATCCAGGTTTCACAGACTTCTTCAGCTTAGCGCAGCCGTCCTCAGGAAGTGTTGGTCAAATATCGCATAAAAGTCAAATATTACATGATACTCTGACACCATAAAGTTTATCACTGCTCTAAAACTTTGCAAATTCTATTTCATGTTTGGCTTCTTTACCTGTTAAAATTAATGAATGGACCAATTGAAACGGTTAGACAAGACTAGGCTAGTCTAGACTCAGGTGAACGGATGTCATCCTTAAACCTCCAAACTCATATAATAATGAGAGTGTAGAGCATTAACAAGCATTTCCTCTCCACTTAAAAACCTACACTCACACATGCAAACACATTTACACAATACTAGACAGACTGAAATGTTTTCTGCACACTATTTGAGTTTGTGAAGGTGAATGAGTTATTATATGTGTGCATTGAGAGATTTAGGCCTTAAACATTCAGTGTTTTTAAACTCTAAGGTGGTTACAGTTGGAGAGGAGTGTGTGTTTGTTCAGAGCTATAGCAGCTCTGTAATTAGAGGCCACATGCCTTTTTATTAAGGACTTCCCACTCCATACTCTCACACACACACACACACACACACACACACACACACACACACACACACACATTACACACACACACACACAATATTATGATGCAGAGGAAATGGTTGTAATAAATGTTCTGAAGGGTATTGTGGGGGGTGGGGGTGCTCAGTGGGTGGGTGGGTGTTTGGGTAAGGGCCAGCAGTCGTGAAATGTCTTCTTATAAACAGAGATAAGATCATATGATATTCAGATACTGACAGATGACTCTATTGTGGAATGTTGTAAGTTCTGGTTTACTCCACAGATGCCTAATCACTTCTTCTTCACGATCACCCAAAGTGATGTACAGGGGTGTAGCATTTACAGTAGAGCTGCAAGTTTTAAATATACGTTCCTCTTCAGTGACTGGAACGATCATTTAAAAGATGTATTGTGTGTTTACTCATGTTATCTTTATATTAAAAGTGGCATGATCTGAAAACATTTCAGCAGTATACTGAAAGTACTGTAATGAGATCAATGATGCATGCAAAACACATGTAAAAATGATCATGTTGTTGGTAAAGGGTGAGGTCCAGCCTTGGGGCATTGGCTTTGCAGGCATTTGGCTACTGACAGAACCTGAAATGGCATTTGTGGCACATCTACAAATGTGAACATGCCCCATGGAAGCTTTGCAGAGACTTTTATTATTCTTGAACAGTGTTGATTGAAAAGTGCAGTCCTGCTGTTTATACTGCAGACATGTCTGTAGATGTAACTTGCCTCTGAGACCTGCATTCAGAATCCCCACATGTCCACTGTTCTGCTGATCTCAGTGGTTCTGGACTGGACCGTTACCGGCCTGAAAGGCATGCGGCTTTTGTTGACATCTAGTGGACAAAGCCTGGTATTACATACAACAAACAATAACGGTGGGGAACGACCACATGCTTAAAGTCCAGCATGTCACGACTCACATGTGTAATTAGAAAATACATTTTATATAAAAGTAAGATCGAAGAGCATGTTGATTTTAATTCTTCGCTTTTCTGACATGTTTGTAACTTTAAATTTCAGGTTTTCTATCAAGTAACCTTATTGGTTCTTATAAAGTACAGCATTTGCTGGTTCTGTGCTCGATTCTCCACACTGTGTCTGTTAGAGGTGGGCGGATCGATCCAAATATCGACAATATCGATACCAGCGCTAGTATTGATATTGAACAATACTCGTGAAAAAAGATCGATACTCCGCTCGCGCATTCATCAAAGTGTACTCCAACCCCCCTAAACGCCGCCACGTCCCCTCACTGTCAAACAGCACGGAGCAAAGCGCGCACGCGCCCTCCTAAATGAAAATAATTTTATAGCCATATAACAACAACAGCAATAATAATAATAATAATAATAATAATAATAATAATAATTAAAAAGATCTGTGGAAGCCTGATGGAGACCGCAGGGTTGCTTTATTTTAGCTTTAATTAAACGCATGAAAATTACTGCAAGTGGTGGAAATGGTCATCCAATCAGGAGCAGGGTGGGCGGGCTCAGGGATGACGGGCAGTCTGTAGGTGTGAGTTTGTCACGACAGTCAGGTGTGAAGCAGCAGCCCTCTCTCCTCACTCTCTTCTCTGTGATCTTCAGCAGACCGCTCCACACTTTAACATTCAGCCAGCATGGCCACCATGTTCACCTACCCAGTGTTTCCAGTTCTGCCAGGTGAGACTTTAAATCTGTACAGCGTGAAACTCAGCCTTTCTGACCTTTTACTTTTGATCATTTACTTTTGAACAGCTTCTCCGTCACATAGCCAGGTTCTGAATGACAGATACGTACTCTGCAGACAGACAGACTGATAGAAGTACACTGTACATTATTGTACAGTGTATTTTGGTTCTGGTTGTTGATACATATTATACTGTTAGTAATTTAGACTCTCAGCTGCTCACAGACTGTGTGAGGGCAACCAGCATCTCTCCATCTAACTATCTCTGACTATCAATTTTCTATCAAATATCTGTCTGTCTCTCTATCCACCTATTGATCATCTGTCTGTCTGTCTCTGTGGTATCTCAGTTCATCTCTTCTTATGTATATCATACTTGTGGTACCTGGGTGTCAATACATTATCTATCTATCTATCTATCTATCTATCTATCTATCTATCTATCTATCTATCTATCTATCCTCCACTCATTGTTGTTTGTTGTCAGTGATTCAGCCGACTGTTTATTTATTTATTTTTCTCCCTACATGCACATGGTAGTACAACATGTACGGCTCTTAAAGTGTAGCTTCTGCCGTGAGTCATTAGGCTGAAGCTCCTGTATCTCCAAGCACTGCACCTTTATGATTTCCTTACAGCGGGTTGTTTTGGAGCTGTCCTGATGTTTATGCTGTGTGAAACTGCATGTTCTGGTGCTTCGTGATGTTGTCATTATGCCACACGCCCTCTCTTCAGCACAGCGAGTCCCGGTTGCATAACTGTGCTCATTTAATATTCTGTTCTTTAGCTTGTTTCTGCGCAGCTTTTTCTGACGAGCGTTTAGTTCAGAGTGTGTGGGGTTGATGCAAACCTTCTGGAAATCTCAGCAGTGTTTGAATGTGAATTATGTAAAGGTCTGTTAGGGGCCGCAGTCGTACTGTGATTAAGAGGGTTTGTTCTGTGAAATTCTGAATCTGTACATGTTTAAAGTGTAAGCTTCAAAATGTTGCTTTCAGTAACTGGAGGATGATCTGAAGATTACTTGACTGATTAGACCTAAGCTTGCTTGCTTGCTTCTTTCTTTCTTTCTTTCTTTCTTTCTTTCTTTCTTTCTTTCTTTCTTTCTTTCTTTCTTTACAAACTATTTATATTGGCATATTGCCAACACATTACAACAAAAACATATCTACAACAACAGTATAATATAATGTCATATAAATAAACTTTTTGGCGAATTTCTCTTTTCTCTGTCAGGTCTGGATCAGTCCGAGTTGCCGGAGAGGTTGCCTCGACTGCGGAGCATCATGGCAGAGCCAGACTACATGGATGGAGACTGTGATGAGCTCATCAAGCCCAAGAAACTCATCAACCCAGTAAAGACCTCCAGAAACCACCAGGATCTACACCGAGAGCTCCTCATGAATCAGAAGAGGTGAAGCACCACCGTCATGTCCAGCAGGCCACCTTCTCCTCTCCCTCTCTTTAGTTTCCTGGATAGCTTTCGCTCTTTTTTCTCATCTTACTTCTTGGGATGAGAACTGATTCTGAGAAATCGAGCTCTGCTTTAGAACTACAGTCACACAGTTCATAAGACCTTTCCTCTGCCAGTACTCTCTTTATTGATCTTGACCTTCATTCATGTCCATGGTTATTTAGTAAAAACAGTGCTTTTGTATAAAATCAAGACACCTCAGCAAACCATTGGAAATTTTAGTTAAACGAATCTTCAGAGATAAGGAAAGATGTATATACTTGTTTTTTTTTATTAAATCTTTCTTTAAAAAACATTTCACCATTGCTAGAAGTAAAACTAAAAACTGTCCTTTTTAATGTTAAGTGCAAATGTCATGAGGAGGGGACCAAATGTCTTAGAACAGGGGTGCACCAGGCAAATTGGGTGTGTCAGAGTAGTTCAGCTATGCAGGAGTTGGAGTAAAACCTTCCATATTGCTTAAACTTTACACTTAAGTAATTACACACCTCACAACTAAAGGCAGTGATCTCACATAGACTTTGTATTTTTCTTGCTCTGTATAAAAAGTACTTTTTATTGTATTCATGTTAGTGTAATATATCACTTCTGAATCCCATAAAAATATGAACCAGTACATCATATGGCCATGTTCCAACTTTCCACCTTTGGGTAGCTCATGTTGTCATTGCAGCTTTGAAATATGAATCATAAAAGCCATTTTCTCACTGAGGAGTTCTCCAAAGCTTTGAGACCTGGATAGAATGTTCAGACATCTGAGGTCTGAAGAGAAAAACAGAAAAAGACAAGCCAGAAATGAATGTCCCTGAACCCCTCTGTCCTTCTGTCCCTCTGTCTTTCTCTTGATGCTGATGTGCTGTGAAGTTTAATGATATGCACACTGCTGTGTAGTTTGTAGGTATGGTGCTGAGTGCCTGCCTGCTTGCCTTCAGGTTTTTTGTTTCTCCCAGACACACATGCCACATTTGATGGCATCAAACTTATATAATTCAATGCACTCACCCCATACCCCCTCATGGTTTGGCTGTAATTGGTTGAGCATAAAGAGCTGTCTCACTCCCCAGTGGTTTAGTACTATAGTATTACATAATATAGAGCAGGCGGGGGGCCCTGTGTGATAATTGAGTCTTTAGCAGATCAGCGCGTCCAATAGAAGATCAGCGCATCCAGAGCCATCACAACTAATAATATCTAACAGTTTCACATACAATAACTTCAAGTGTGTACCAATAAATATCAATATGAATAAATAACGTATAAATGGCTAATGAACAACGAACCCTAATCACTTCATGTGTTTCTTAAAACATGAAATTAAAACAATTATATATATTTTGCAATTTTGCAGTATTGGTTGTGGATTTCTCTAGGATGCCTAGAGCCAGTGTATTAAGTACAGAGTATAGATTATTCAATTTGTTTGATTATAATTTGTTATACTAGTCCACCATGAACCTTGGAAATGGTTTCATGAACACAGAGCCATACATTAATTATTATATTTTTAATTATTATTATATTTTTATTTGCTCTAATACTAATCTTTTAATCCGTGCATTCACTAATATATATTATATATCAGCAAATTGTGGATATTGTATTGTCAGTACTTACACTTCTACTTAAACAATGACTAATTACATGCATCATTACATGAGTCACAGTTAATAATGAATTAGTGTAATTGGATATAGTGATACATTACATTCCACTTTAATGTAGAATTTATTTAAAACAACAGTCACTCTACTATACAATGGCAAACTTTGTGTAGATAGAATATATGGATCATTATTTTCCGTATTGCTCATCCCTAATTCCAAAGGATGTATGTATTTACCGTAGTTACTTAATTAGAATAGATAACCTTGGAAATGGAAAAATGGAGAGAGAAAGATGGAGATGCATACATACAACATAGCAAATAAATGCATGTCCATTAAGCAGTGGGTTAATATAAGATATGAGCCATCAACATTCAGAATGGCTTCAAATCACTGCAGATTCATGAAGTCAAAGCATAAGCATTTTTTTAAAGCTATCAAATGTAATCATGATTATGCTAATACTGCCCACCCTCAGTGTATGTTTTGGCTAAAGGAGAAGGAAGATTTCCACTGTCTGAATGGGTTTAGATCCAGCGGTGATGCTCGCAGGGATGCAGAGAGATGAAAGAGTTACATAAGCAGGATTACAGCAGTGCCACCCCCTCCTCTGCCTCTAACTCTCTCACTCTCTCTCTCTTTCTTCCTAATTTGTTCCTTGCTCCTCACTCTCACACCTTCTCTCTCCCTCCCCCATAGACTTGCTCCTCCACTCAAGAGTATGGAGTATTTTTTTCTGCGTATTAATGTGATTATAAAACCACTTCTATTGGCTGGACAGTAAGTGAGGAACAACAGAGCAAGAAATGGAGGTCGGGCTATATATAGGGTGATGCATTGCATCATATATTAGGTAACGTGGTGGATGAGGGTGGGCTGCCGATGTTTATGTAATAAAGGCCTTGACCCCTTACTGGTTTGTATTGTGGTCCATATCTCTGATGTGTGCAGACGGAGGAGATGGAGGATGCTTAAGGGAGTGTTGTCTGAGAGGATAAGGTATGTTCTCTGTCTCCAACGTTACATAATCCTTGGCAGTCTAGAGTGGTGCTCTAAGTCCAGAACAAGTCTCCAGTCTTCTTGTTCTTCTTAAAATGCCTGAAGGGGATTTGGGAAGACTGTGAAGCCCTCATATACTGATTTTGAGAGACAACATTCATGAGGGATTATCAGAAGTTTGAGACTTGTATGCATAGTCCCATAGCTCCTCACCGTTCATATACAGTCTTTAGTGTTATGCCAGTAGGTGTGAATTTCCATACTTTCTCCAATGTGGAGAAATGGGAGATATCTTCATTTATTTAATGCTTAGTCATAACAGTTAACTATAAGCTAGGCAGACTTCAGGAGATGCACTCTAGGGACTTTTTGGAGCATTGCTGTGAGAATGGGATTGATTCAGCAAGAAGAGCGAGGTGAGGTCAGGGAGTGCCATCATTCTAGAGAACACAGTTCCACAGCTCCACAGCTCAGTGCTGAGGTACTTTTTACCCCATGTCGGGCTTTAGGCATCTCTAGTCTGTGCAGCAACTCAACAAAGCTGTGTGTGTGCATTTTCACATCTGTGGGTGCAGCTTAAAATAGCTGAATGCATTCGAGCCCAGACCCAGTTTTGAATATTGATCAAAATATCTGAGGCATTGAAACTCATTGAGAAGCTCATAACTGTGTTTTTGTATTGTGATAAGTCAGATGATTTAAATATTTTAAATATTTAATATATTAGTTGTGTCTCATCAAGAATACTCAGTATATGCCACTTAGGGACTTCATGATTAAGAGTGAAGGACGAAGTATTTTAAAGAACGTTCCAGATATTTAAAAGGTCTGTGACACATATGTCCCCATGGGCTCTTATGGGTTAAAATGGGTGTCCACAAACATTTGGACATGTTGTGTATTTTTGAGGGGTTTCTACTAGAAGACTCTGAGGAGTGTGCAGAAGTCTTTAAAGCAGTTAAATGAGTCTGGTCCTTCATAGTGGAGTATGGAAGGCAGGGGCAAAGTAAATGGTGGCAGCAGAAAGGAAGGGAAGAGAACAAAACATCAGCATCTGGCAAGCAGCAAAGGGAAGTGTGTTAGTGAAGCTTTTTTAAAATCAGGTGGGGGCAGGTGAGTGGTGGTGGAAAAGGGGTGTGGCAGTCGTGGCTCACTGTAGAAGCTTTCATATTCCTTTGCATATGGAATGCAAACGTCGTAGGACTCATAACAACAATGAAATGCCTGGAAGAGCAGTTCTGTCTGAGGAACTTAAAACTTTCATCTTTTCAAGAGAAAAAACTTAAGCTCCACTCTCACACATCTGTTTTTCTTTTTCCTGTCCACATCTGTCCACTGTCATTGAACGCATTTGGGGGGATTAAATGGTGAGAAACTGACAATACTCTAACTTTAGAAAAGGAAACCCACTGTGCTTGAACACGGGAATTTGTTCTCTGCATTTAACTCACACACACACACACACACACACACACACACACACACACACACACACACGTGAGTTTCACACTAGGGGTCTGTGATCGCACTAGGGGTCGGTGATGGCCTTTCAGTTCAGGAAAAGTTCCAGTCACAAGGCTGGTTCTCTAACCAGCACGACTGTTGTTTTTGTGTGTCTGTTTATCACATAATTGCCATGTCTGTGTACACGTGCAGTTCTTGTCACGCAGACATCTGAGGTTTGTAGGTACTTAACGTAGAAAGATAAGAGAACATGTGAATATTAAAGTTTTATGATTTCCTCTTTATCTAGGATCAGTATTCTGCTTGTTTAACTATGGTGAGTTTATGCACATAGTTCGAAAATTCATGTCTGCCTTAATTAGAACGAGGTTAACTCATTTCATATTCTATTTTTTAACATGTATTTATATTTAGAATGCTTCAGAGGTGGAGGATGGGTGGTGTGAGAGGAAAGAAACAAGTATTGATGGAGGGAAAGTAATTTGAGACATTTACAGGAAAGCTTTAATCATTAACCAGGAACTCTAAAGCTGCACAACCCGTCATTGCTGATAGATCCATCTGATTCCAAGTGAAAGGAAAATGACAAAACATTCAATGGAAGTCAGAGATTTTATTCCAAATAATTTCAAATCAATTCAATTGGTCCATTCATCTTGAAATTTTGAGACAGTTTGAAGACGCCACTGCCAGATTCACATCACATCAAAAAGTGAACAATGGAGATGCAGGGTTCTTGCGTGAGAGTGATATGTCATGTTGCTGGAACACGCAGTCTAGCTCATCTGGAGAAAATCAGTTTGAATGTGGATGTTTTTTTTTTTTTTGTTTTTTCCATTCCTCACCCCAGACGCACAGCCACATTGTTACATAACCACAACCCAAACACCCAGGGCATCATATTTCAATTATTCTTCACTATTTCCTGGCTTCTTCAGCTTTGTCAGGTTTTCTTTTTTAAAGCCAGGATCTGTGAGTTATTTCTGTTTCCATCTCTATTTCCTTATATCAGACCATTTCCAATCACACTGTCTGTTGTACTGCACAGATAGTCTTTTACACCTTTCAACAACTTCCACGTGCAGGTGCTGTCACACAGACGCAAGTGTATTGGAGGTAATTTACATGGAAAATAATAGTAATGAGAGATAAAGCACAGGCAATAAACTGTTTACCATTTACTCTTTACGTAGGATCCATGTCTCACTCTAGTAGCTCTAGTCTGTGGTAGTCCAGTTTTGTATTTGAGGGACCTTGGAGTGAAGAAATGATAAAAGCCTGAGGCAACAAATTCAGTTCTACAAGGTAGCATGTAATTAAAGATATCCTGTCAGTCTGCCTTAGAGACACTGCTCACAAATCCTCAAACCAAACAATGCAAATGGAATTATATGATGAATTATATAATGGTGTCATGCAGCACAGTTCCAGATAAACCAAAAGAGCAGAGAGGTCATATGGATAAAGGAGACTGAGTGGAAGAAGTGAATTAGGAACAAACAAATTATACAGAAGATTGACTTCCCTGGCTGCTGAGTGATGGAGCTCTTTTAGTGTCTGTTCGTTGCGGTGTGGTACACTGTTCATACTGCTTAGCAGCTGTTTCAGACAAGCTGACAGGTAGTTTCATTCAGGCAGGGTGGGACAGGAAAAAGGGGGTCAGCTCTGTACACTTTGAAACTGGAGCACTTTTAATTATCATTTAGTCCCCTATCTCTCAATCCTATGCAAGCATCCAGAGATTAGTGCATGTGGGGCAGTCAGATGGGCTTTTCTGTGGACACACATTGGTATTGCATAAGTTTCTGTGAATTAATATTCCCTCTCTGACTCAGCCTGTTCCCTGATCTAAATCACAGAGCTAAGTAGTTGCTGTGACAGTCGCCATGGTGACACACAGGGGATTGTGGTTGTGTTGATGGCCGTCTTGGCAGCAGGGACAATCTGATTTATTCTCTCTCTCTCTCTCTCTCTCTCTCTCACTCACACTCACACACACACACACACACACTCACACACACACACACACACACACACACACACAATATAAAGTGATGTTAGCCAATGTCAGACTGCTGCCATGGACTTTCAGCTTGTGTCTGACTGCTTTGACCTAATTTGCATATGTTTTCTTTCATATCTAATATGTTTGTGGCCTGTTTCTTTTCAGGGGCCTGGCTCCTCAGAACAAGCCTGAGCTGCAGAAGGTGATGGAGAAAAGGAAGAGAGATCAGGTGCTGAAAGCTCAGAAGGAAGAGCAGGAGGCTCATAAAAAGCGATCAGATTTGGAGATTGAGCTCATGAAGAGACAGCAAAAACTTGAACAGGTACCAAGTGTTGCTGTATGCTCTGAATTATAAAGTTGTAAACAAATCAAAATAATACCTACGCCACAACCAGGCTGACACTGCAGCACTTTAAAATGATGAGTTAAGACATATATAAATAATATACACATATAAAATGCATTGGTAATTTTACTGTTTATTTGATTACTCATAAAATACTGCTAATATGTTCTGGAGGTGCACAAATAATGTTACAGTAGATACATTTTGTTTTTTCCAGTATGCTATATTTAGTGAATACATTACATATTTAGTAAAATTAGGACCAAAATGGAGAAATATATTATCCTTTATTTTATTATAGAAAAACATACATATAGAAAGGGAGCCAAATGCACATTTGAGTTACCAAAACATTTGCAGGAGTACATCATATCACTGTCTCTCCAAGATGGACACTTTACAGGAGAAAGAAATAAAACCAGTAGAAATAATTGTAAAAAAAAGTTTATTCCAGGTCATTTTGGTGTATTTCTATTGGTTCATTCATCATGAAATCTGGAACAAAAGAAAGAACAAATTCATCTTACATAAAAAGGTGAAAATTACAAAGATGCGGGTTCAAAGTTTTTGTCTGACAGTGTCCATATCAAATCCGAATGTATTCTGTGTTTGACTGCTGTTAAAACAAAACCTTGTTTCTCCAAAATGGCATCTTTACAGTAGAAGGAAAAAAAATATGTTCCAGTCCGTTTATTCCATTCAAAGTTGAGAAGTTGCCATTTTGGAGATACACAGAACAGTAGTGATGCATTTCACACACCAGGAGTTTATAACATTACTAAATAATGCAAGTTTTTTGTCCCTTGCTAAAATAATACAGCAGATTGGGTGACCCCACACATTCTGCCACCAATGACACAGAATTCAACACAGTTAAGCAAAACATGCAGCTGTTATGTGGACTGTAACATATCTTCCTCTCTGTCTTCAGCTGGAGCTGGAGCAGCAGAAGATCGAGGAGGAGCAGGAGAATACCCCTGAGTTTGTTAAAATGAAGAGCAATCTAAGAAGAACCAAGCAGGAGGTGGACGAACAGGAGCGCACCACCTAGGCACACTGGGAAGGGTTTCAAAGGAGTCCATGGCACATGCCGACATGGCAACCGGACTGCAGTTTCCTGGGGTTCCTGCTCCCTGTGTTCCTGTGAAAACCATGAGTGGTTCCTATTGCTGACTTACAGACACGACCAGTATTCACATGACCCTTTCCCTGAACACCGGCAGCAAATGGAGGGATTGGAATGAAAAATGTGCACTCTTGGACACAAATGCACAGTTTCCCCGTCACTGGTTGATTGACTGGCTGGCTGGCTTTGGTGGGCTTGCATGGCAGGATGAACAGAACACATACAGAGTCTTTCCAATTGTCTCTAACTGTCTCTTTCTCCAACTTTATTTTTCTGATGTTTTTGTTGGTTATTTTCTTTTAACTTATTTTCATCTTTTTATGTTTAGAATGGGACACTGGATGGACTTTTGTAAGCCAAAATAAGTGTTTATGTCTTCAGTTTTGCCTTGGAGTTACAAGGCTCTGTGAGGAATGTGTGTCCTCTTTTTGGTTGATGATCAAAAAAATAAAAAAGAAAGAAAAGAAAACTCATGAATATGAATTCTCAGCAGTTTAAATTTGGCTGTGTGATGTACAGGCTTTGCTTTTTTTTGTTGTTTTAATTTTCATATCTGTGCACTCCCTCTGAGCTACATCTCTTTTAAGCAATACTAGATCTAGGTTGGTGTGTTTTTTTGAATATTTTTGTTGAGGTTTTTTTTATATATAAATAAATTTGTTATATATATATATAATTAGTTGCAATGGTAGAAAATGCCATGTTGAGGCACTCTTGTCTTTTCCACACATGAGTAGTAGTTGTTGAGTGCAATCAGAAAGGTCTAGGAAACATTTTTTGTTAGTTCAGTATTGAAGACTCAGTTTTATGTAGATTTGAGCCAATACCCAACCACTCATGCTCCCTTTAAAAACAGAAAACCTTCTTTTAATAAATATTATTTTGTCATGTTCATGATGTGATATTTCTTATTTCCAACCACTCACAAATACTACAGATGTGCAGTTTTTACCCAATCTAAAGCTTGTTTCTGTAGCTTTAGTCAAACATGCTAGAAGTCAGTCAACCCAAAAGAGTTTGGGTAATGTAGGCTTCTATATTAGGATGGGCTGTTTTGGGATGTATAAAAATAAGTATGAACATGTGGGCCAAATAATACATGTAGTATAATATAAATATGTCTATATATCTATCTATGTGGTTACTCAGATGGGGAAAGCACAGCTTAATATTCAGACTTATACAGAACAAATTTCAAAAATGACATGTGCACATGCCTTCTCCAGCCATCACCTCTTTTCAAACTGCCACCATTGCATCATTGCTGGGTCCCCAGCTCCAATACAACTGCTAACAGAATCCTGTGCCATCCATCATCATACTGGGAGTGATGTGAGGAGACAGCGCCATCTACCCACGCAGAAAGCACATGACCAACTATGCTTTCTCAGATTTCAACTGCCGATTCATACCTGTAAACCATTTGGAGCCCTGTATTTTCTGTGGTTGGGTGGGCAAGATGCATGCTTAGGTGGGCTGAGCTACTGTAAGCACAGGTTTCCAATATGCTGTCTAGCAGATCTAATTATTCATTGGACCTTTTCCAATACTATAACATTGTTATGGTTTGTGGTGTATATAAATAGTAAACAGCATGGGTCTTAAAGGGCTCGCTTAAGACCCAAAAGTGGCTACCAACACCACAACCCTGTGATCAACAACCCTCCACTATAACCACTGAGCTATTACTTCTCTGCCCACCACTGTCCCACAGTTAGTGCAACACTGAAGAAGCAACTTTTGGACACAAACACGCACAGTGTAGCTCACTACATGAATGAGAATACAGGAGAAATACAGGAGAAATGTTACTGTTTATGTGTTATCAGAATCTGCTTCTCAGTTCCTGTAGGTGACAGCATTGTTAGTTTCAGGCTGGAAAGAAGGGATAGCTGCAGTTTCAAGACTGACAATTATATTTAATTATTCTGCCATACTGTCTTTAAATAAACATAATTTATTATACTAATAATTTACTTAAAAAAGGATTTGGAAAAAATGTAGATGATGCTCATGGACCAAAAAAAGTACTATAACAGGATTTATTGATTTATATTATGATTTATTATGTTATTTATTCTAGCTGTTTTAACTTTCAGTCTACTCCCTAAAAAAAAGCCAACATATATAATTTACAGGTTTATGTATCATGCATTCCTAACCAAAACAAATGAAACACTATGTGTATAAACATAAACCTTACATTACAGTATAATCAGTGTTATTATTGTAAGTGGTAGTGTTGGTTCTGTGCCACTAGATGGAGCTTTGGTGGTTGTGTTCTTAAAGTAAGAGCAAAGAACTTGTAGAGCAATAAATGCTAGTAAACTGACAACAATAAAACATTATATGTATGTAATAATAAAAGCTCATTAAATCAAGTCACAACTCAGGGTTATCTCCCAATTTACACACAGCATTTGAGCGGTCACTTGAGAAAGCATCATGCCAAAATTAAAAACAAAAACTGATTCATTGATGCTTAAAAAAACAGGAGAAGGATATACAAAATAAGATGTATATACAATACAGCCTGGCAGTGGTAGGAAGTGCAGGATTTTAAAGACCCTGGAAAGAAAACTAGTGAGCGATGTGTATACAGACCCCAGAACTACTGGCAATACACTAGGGAATAACTTAGCCATGACAGAAATTATTGTCTCAACAAAGTAAATTCCTGTTAAAGAACACAGGAATGAATTATGGGTTTGCAGACCAAGAAAGTGCTGAAAAGACACCTTCAAGCCAAACTGCAGTTCACTAAGGACAACCTGGAGAAAGATTACAAATACTGGAAACACATTTTTCGTCAAATGAGACAAAACTAGATCTCTTTGACCATAGAGATATTGCTTGAATTACTTGAACCCTTTTGACAATCTGTGGGCAGAACTTAAAAAGGTTCATGCCAGAAGGCCATCAAAGCCATGTAATAAACACACATGGGTGTTTATTAGGCTATGTGTCCTTCTTGGATATGGTACTTAAAGTTCCTCACCAGGCTTCTATACTTCTTCTCTCTATCATCCCTGATACACCCAACAATGGCTGTATCATCCATCAGCAAATGTGATACAGCTCTGAGTTGTGGCAGAAGTCTGCTGTGTACAGGGTGAAGAGAAGAGGGGCCAGCACCGTTCACAGTGTCTGACATATTGTGGCCTGTCAGTGAAGTACCTGGGGACTCGGGTGACCAGGAAGATGTCCACTCGCATCCTATTCAGTTTGTCCTGAAGCATATGGGCTGGATGCTGTTGAAAGCACTTGAGAAGTCCAAGAACAGGATCTAGATATAATATAGATATCTATATAGAAAAGTTCATGACCTGTTCTTTTGGGGAACTGGAACTATGCATGATGTCATGCAGAGGGTGGGCACTCTCCCCAGCTGCAGGCTGAGGATGAAGATGAGTTGGAGAGGTTCACCCTGTTCTGCAGCACAGGTCTTCAGCAGGGGACACAGTTTGTCCAGGCCTTCTGTTTTCCTGGGGTGAAGCTTCCTCGGTTGACCTCTGACGTGATCTGCAGTGAAGAATGAGGGAGGGATAGAAGAGATATGACCATAAATGACCCCTTCTTAACTGGATTATGAAAAGGTCCCACAGAGGAGGCTCAGGACACGGTGTCGGGATGTTTCTGCAGAGCTCATACCTGAACCATAGCTGACAACGTTGTCAGAAAGAATCACTAATAAAAATACATCTTAAAAACTGTTATTTTGTCCATCATGATGAACATTCATCAAAAATACACACAAACCCAAACTGCACAAATAAGTCGGTGTGTTCTGATATCATTGTGCGGGACTGTTACAGACGTCACCTGCTTGAGGAAACACGTTCGGGATTTGTTAATAAAATGACTGGAAATGGTTTCATAACAACGGCCGCCATTTTGGCGGAGAGTCTGTCTGAGTGTCGCCTGAAAGAAAGTCTGTTTCCAAACGCCCACAGACTGTCCAGGCCTGCGACTCTCACTGGCACTCTCACTCCACTGATTACACACGCCAAGAGTGCGACAAATACGCTGTTTTACACACCACGAGTCGAGGTCCAGTGTGAATTTGAGTCCGGCAGCAGCGCAGGAGCCTCCGGCGGACTGGAGTACAGACATGGCTGCGCAGATGGCGGTAAATTCAGGTCTGAGCTCGTGTGGTGATTATTAATCGTCTCTCAGGACTGTTTGTGTGATTTAACTCGTTCTTTAACAGTGTGAGGAGGTCTGAGCTCCTGTGGTCATTATTAATCATCTATCAGGACTGTTTGTGTGATTTAACTCGTTCTTTAACAGTGTGAGGAGGTCTGAGCTCCTGTGGTGATTATTAATCATCTACCAGGACTCTGTGTGTGATTTAACTTGTTCTTTAACAGTGTGAGGAGGTCTGAGCTCGTGTGGTGATTATTAATCGTCTCTCAGGACTGTTTGCGGTTTAACTTGTTCTTTAACAGTGTGAGGTGGTCTGAGCTCGTGTGGTGATTATTAATCGTCTCAGGACTGTGTTGATTAACTCGTTCTGTAACAGTGTGAGGGAAAGGGGTCAGTGAGGATTTTCATAATCCACCTACGATGGGGATTGTGCAGTTAAATAACATAAAACTCTATAAGACTTGGGTTTGGTTGCAGGAAACCACTAGAACTGTTTAGTACTGGTTATTGGTTAACTAGCTAAGTGTAAACGTGACTTTCATTTACTGTGTGTGTGTCACAAATCACAAACAGCACCACCACTTTAATTATAATCACATTAATAACCAGCACCAATAATCTCTAAACAGTAAATTTAGTTTAGGAACTGGAATTGGAACCGTCAGTTGAATTAGTTTTTAGATCTCTATTATATTGTGTTTATATTTATTATGTTACTGTTTTCTCTGGATTAGTGAAGTGTCTATTTGGAAATTCAATTAATTTCAGCTCAGGTTTGTTGTTATAAAGAGTACAGGGTTGTACAGTATAATCACTATTTGACTCTGAATGTGAGACAATAAACAGAAGCAGTAGTACAAACGCACCAGACAAATACGGGCAAACTTAAGAGCCCCCAAATGATGACGGTTTAAAAATAATGCTTGTGAGTGTTTTTTTTCTGCCTCATGGCACACCCCTAACACTAACCATACTCTAACTTCATATCAAACATGTTCCATTGCCTGTTGTTTACTAATAATAGCATACACACCTTCTGTGTGAAACCTGGGCTTGTTTAGGTGAACACAGATTAGATAAATTGACAGACAGACAGAGATTTCCTCAGGGAAATTAATAATTATGGTATGTAGCAATGACACCCAATTAAAAGGTAGCTAGCTAAAAAAATATAATAAAATATGGACATTAAAATTCAAAATAAATGTCTGTTGGGTGATAATTTCAGCATATTAGTGGACAAATGATCACCACACCCACATACTATTTCATAACACGACCTATTTTTACTTGAAAAATATTTTCTGGTGAAATTTCATAAAAATTATCACATATCTAAATCTTCACGGCACACATCCTGCTATTTCTGATGGTGAAAATGTTGAAGATGAATTTCATATAGATTCAAGATTCTGTCTTTTGATTTGTTATATACTCTGTTTGTTCTGTTAGCTTAATCCAGTTGCTGTGCTTGTATAATTTGACCCTAATCGTGTCATAAAGGATCCTTTTTAGTCTCCTATCCTTTTTAGTCTCACAGAATTACAGAGAAAATGACATTTGTTGGTTTACAAATGAACATTTCCTTGCAGGAGCCAGTCTGTGGGGTCCTCTGAAAGAGTTATGGGAAACAGTGGAGGGAGCAATATGGAGGAGACAGCCAGAGAGTGTTCATCTTCTGGATTTGCAGTTGAAGAAACACAAACCTTTCTTTCTGTCTCTGTTCAAAAACCCAGTAAGTACAGTGTATATGCTTTTCACTTCGACTGTGCTTAGTCTATAAGCTAGATATGATTTTGCCTGATTTATTTAATATGACTCTAATTTGACTCTTTCCACAAGGTATTGAAATGAGTTTTTGTTGTCTATTGTGTGGTGGCATGTTTTTACATATGTACAAATGCAATTAAATCATAAAGCATTCATTCTTGCTTAGTGTAAATGTGGATATTTGCCTGTCTGTGCAATAGCCAAAGAGTGTGGAGCAGAGAGAGAAAGTGAGGAAAGCCAGCACAGAGGGGATTTCCATTCAGGGCCAGCAGGGTTCACGACTTCTTCCTGAGCAGCTCCTTACAGAGGCCTTCATCCTCAGTGACCTCTTTGACCTGGGAGAGCTTGCTGCACTTGAACTGCTGCTGGCAGGTAATACGACACACACAAACATGGATACAAATACTTCCCTTGTCTAAGTGAATAAAACACGTTTTATTGGTAGCAATATTTTGGTAGTTAAGTCTATATCTTGTTTGAGAACACAAAAAGTCAGTAAATTAAGATTGCTTAACAACTTGATGTGGTTTGAAGCATGTATCGATTTAGGGATGCATATTGATAGGCAGCAGTATAAGCATCCATTATTTGTTTTCTACATCAGCCCTATAGCTCAAGTGCAGAAGTCAATAAGCTAACACGTGTGTTGGCTGATAAACTACATGACTTGCACGTTGAGTGTCATGAACTGAGCATTGCTATTACTCTTCGCGATTTGCAGGAGAGCACCAACAGCCTCATTTTCCTGGCCTAACAAGAGGCCTGGTGGCTGTTCTGCTCTACTGGGATGGGAAGCGCTGTGTGGCTAACTCTCTACGCTCTCTAATCCAGTCACGTCATGGCAAGACTTTCACTCTTGACCTTAGGTATGGAGCTGTTTTGCTCCTTTCTGAAATTACATTTAAACATTTTGTGTTCACTTGAGTGTTAATTTCATATGTTTCTTCCCAAATAGTCCAGATTTGGTCAGTCTTGCCACACGCTTTACAGATGAGCTGATGGCTCAGGGTTTGACCAAACAAATCCTAAACCTGGTGTCTGACATCAATGTCACACGTGAGTTTGAGAGGCTACAGAAGGAGCGAGGACTTGGCAATGAGAAACATAGGAAAGAGGTGAGGGGAAAATAATGAATTTAATCTTTTTGGCACACCTGTTTCTTTTATAGGACTCTGTGGCAATCAGTGCTGAAATAGAGGATAATTGACCTAATGTAAGAGATTAAGTTACAGAACAAGGGCAAGCTCTCTTTACATGTTCTTCAATCATTTAACCCAGTTGCTTCTGCCTAATTGTTTTACAGGTATCTGACCTTGTCAAAGAATGCAGACAGTCGCTTGCTGAGTGTCTGTTTTCATGGACATGTCAGTCTCCTCTTAGCAAAGATGACATGCTTGCCCTGATTGGCCATCTAGAGACAGTGACTGCAGAAACTGATGGCTCATTGGACAGTGTGAGCCTTGCATTGGTCATGTCAGTGCTTTACTGTCTGGATGTCAGTTTTCTGGAACAAGGAACTGAAGACAGAGATGGTATGCATATGTTATTGTTATTGTGTGTGCTAGCACTATGCTTTTAATTCCTTAAACCCTGTATGTGACTGGGTTCCCTCATTAGTGTTGTGCCATATAGGGATAGATTATTTAGTTTACTAGGTAGTGGAAGAAACGCAGATGGACACTCATCAGCAATGTTTGTCAGCACTGGTCACATAAGCAAACATGAGATTTTGAAGAAAATGGCTGATGTACTCATTAGTGGCCTAAAACATAAATAGGGGATCCATTTTGGTCACAGCCTCTGTGTAGTCCCAAACTTCAGTTCTTTACTCAAATGACTAGATCATAAAACTGTCATAATTTATATGGTCATAAGTTACATTGGCACAAAAACAGTAAGCAAAAACTTTGGGACTCCATAAAATATTCTGAACCAAATTAATTAAATTGTTAAAGATATGTCTTGTATTTAGTATCATACTTCACAAATGCCTTTTTGCATGTTGATTTTGTTAATCTGTTCCAGACCTGCTGCAAGCCCTGCCTTTACTGACAGAGAAGCAGTATGTGTCAGCAGTGCACAGTCGTCTTGTGGAGAGTCAGGCATGGAAGCTTCCTGGCCTGCAGGCGGTGGTGCAGCTGGCCTGGGCCCTCTCGCTCAGGGCCCTCTCTCAGCTTCCTCAGGGTGCAGGTATTATCCAGAGTTTACTCTGCAAACCTTCTGACATTTCAGTGTTTTTGATATTGAACCTTTTGGCAGTTTATATTTGTGATTGTTTCCTGCTCAGGTCTGGTAGAGTTCACAGAGGCAGATGAAGCTCTGGCTGACCAGGCTTTGCTGGGTGGAGTGTTCCTCTTCCTGACTGAGGGTATTCTGGCAAGTGAAGGCTTCCACCAGGAGGAGTTCTACACTCGGCGCCTTCATGGCCTCATCACTGATTTCCTGGCTCTCATGCCTATGAAGGTAGGAGAAAAAGAATGGAAGAACTGATTTATTTATTTCCTGATTGGATATTTGTCTTGGTCTTGGAGTATGTCCTGCACTGATTGTGAAAGTAATCACCTTTTAAACATTTAACGGGGCATGCATATGAATTTTCTGTACAGTGGTGATTTTTATGTTCTACATTAAAATCTCTATGTTCAGATAAAGCAGTTACGTAACCGTGCTGATGAAGATGCTCGGCTAATCCACATGGCTCTCCAGATGGGCAGTGATCCTCCATCCTCTCTCCGGAAAGACTTGGAACACCTAATGATACTGGTGTGTTTTGATCTTATTGACTTTTTTTTTTTTTTTTTTTGATACTGAATTGTAATTGGTGTGTGTGTGTGTGTGTGTGTGTGTGTGTGTGTGTGTGTGTGCTTTCCAGATTGGTGAATTTTACAGTAAAGACTCCTTCGGACTAGAGCTAGCCCTGGAGTTCTGGTGTCCATCAGAATCTATACAACACACTTCACTTACTGGATCTTTTTTGGGAGTTGCTCTTCAAAGACCTCCTCACAAACAGGTGTGTAAATTTCCGAGATGCTGTGTTCACTACTTCCAGAGTAGTCTGGTGTAATGTGCCTGGTTGTGATTTGATGACTTGGGCTGTGCATGCAAGAACCTGGCGATATAGTATGTATTGTGATACAGGGTTTAGCATTTGATAATTTACAATAGTGTAAGCTAGACTTTTTTTTTTATATATGAATAAAATTATAGGAAAGCTCATAGTTATAAAACATGCATACAATACTCTTTCCATTTTAAGAGTGGAATCTGAATGCAGTACAACTCTGCTATCTAACAGTTGGGATGCAAGAGTGTCAAATAATTGATTATTTAAAATACATGATATATATATTGTCCATATTCAGGTGGTTCTGTCAAAGTTTGTACGTCAGATGGGGGACCTCCTGCCTGCCAATCTGTACATCCCCTATTTACGTATGCTGAAGGGGCTTGCCAATGGGCCTCAGTGCTCACACTATTGCTTCAGTTTGCTCAAGACCAATGGAGCTCCACATGGTAATTATCACTTCAGCTGCTTAACATGCCATTGACAGAAAGAGAAACCGAAAGAATTCCATGAACACAATTTGAGGAATTCACTTTGAGCCTACATGTGCAGTTAATTTCTTCTGGTCTTATGTCAGTGCATAGTATATGGTCTTTTCCAATGGGCCTGTGTGTGTCTTCAGGAGAGAACCTGCAGAGTGGTGTATCTGGGAGCCCAGTGTCATGGGAGCACCTGTTCCATTCTCTCATGCTGTATCATGAAAACCTAAGACGGGATGTCCCTAGCACAGACTCCACTCAGTACCGACACCCACCCATCAGAGGCATAACACAGAGAGAGCTGGACGGTCTGACAGCTTTCCTCCAGCTGCTCACCACCATCATCACCTGGGTACACACTCACACGAATGACAAACCTGTTGCTTGTGAACATCGTTTGATCCTTTTAGTTTTTCATCTTGTATAGAGCATTTAAGAGCAATTAATGTTTCTCAATTGTTTCAACAAATAAAGTCCATCAACATTCCTGTGTGTTATCAGAGTGAGAATGCACGTCTGGCTCTGTGTGAACATCCTCAATGGACTCCTGTGGTGGTGATGCTGGGATTGCTTCAATGCAGTGTGCAGCCTGTCCTGAAAGCCCAGCTCCTGCTAGCCCTCGCTGCATTTGGCAAGTCTCCTGAGATAGCTGCGTCTCTCTGGCAGTCTCTGGAGTACACACAGGTGGGCACATTGTCAAATTAGCAAATTGTCTAAGTTTTAGAACATCCACGTTTTTTTCAGTAGTTCACTGGCAGGTTTGGTGAACATGGTCTTCTCTTCACAGCTGAAACTGAGACTTGGTCCAGTGTTAAGCTGAGCTGTAAGGTGTCGTCCTGTGAGCCATCTATTACATGAGCTGTTGACTCTCAAAATATGTCTTCTGATGCTGTTGTGAATTTGAGGCAGATCTCTTCAGTTTTCTCCACTTTCCAAGAGTGTTTTGACAGTGTAGGAGACTGTATTCACCACACTCTGTCCTTATTTGTACATAGAAAAGAGATACATGAGTTAAAATAGTCTGTTGTCTTTTGTAAAGATTCTCTTTGTAGAGATTATGTAACAATGTGAATGTGCAGTAACAGTTTGTTCTAATGTTGCTTTTGTAGTTTTCCTCAATTTTCTGAGCTTGATTCTCAACTTCTAAAGGTTGATGAACCTCTAAATAACTTTTGCTGTAACAATTTAACATTTGCACAGTGATTTAGTATTATTGCTTATCTTGGCACCATTGGAGGTCACTGGACTTTGTTTAATTTCAGGTTAATCACTGGATTGGAATGTTATTAAATAGCAGTATCGGTAACAAGCATGCCTTTGTTTTCCAGATCCTGCAGACAGTAAAATCTCCTGGACAGAGACAAGCAGCAGGAATAGAGGTGGGCTCTGATTGTATGCCTTTGATTAGATCTGTACTCAAACCTCTCTGATGTTGGTACCACCTTGTGGACAGGATTTTTAGTGTGTCTTTTAATCAGAAAGAAAATTTCAGATCATTTTTATACAATTTTCATCTTTATTTTCCACTGGAAATTATATACGTTTATACTGTAAAGTGAATTGCATTTATATTCCATGCTTGTAGGTGGAGCTAAATGAGATTGAGTCCAGTTGTGAGGAGTACCCATTGACCCGGGCATTCTGTCAGCTGATCAGCACTCTAGTGGAGAGTTCACTTCCAGTTAATCTCGGCGCGGGTCTGCGTCCTCCGGGATTTCAGCCCTACCTTGCCTTTTTGCGGGATGCAGTGTTTCTTCCCTTCCCAACTCGAGCCTATCGCCGCCCGGCTGAGAAGGTAACATTTATTCAAGCCACATGCTCAACTGCTTTTTCACATCTTGTACTAAAGATTGAACACCCGTTGCCTTTTCTCATCAGTGGGAGGTGGCAGAAGCAGTTTTGGAGGTATTCCACAAGCTGCTGCGAGATTACGAGCCTCAGCCAGCAGACTTTGTGCAGGAGACAGTAGAGTTGCAGGGTGAGCAGGTTCCGGCTCATAAGCCCCCGGGACACAGCCTGATGTTCCATCTGCTGAATGACTCCCCGACCCTCTCCCTGTGCCTGAGCTTGTTGGAAGAGGGTGTCCGCCAACTTGACACTTATGCTCCCTTCCCTGGTCAGTTTATCAATAGTGATGTGTACTTTTTCTCAGATTTACTCTGACCATAACTTTAATTATTTTTACTGTCTGTAGTGGTGATTGTTATTTAATTTTATTTTTATTTTCATTTTCTTTGGTCGTGGTGGTGGTAATCTCATAGGTAAGAAGCAGTTGGAGTCAGCAGTGCTGCATTGTCTGAGTCTGCTGGACCTGGCCCTGCAGAAGGAGGTGGTGTTCATGGACCTGTTGAGAGAGAGCCAGGCTTCAATGCTGGTCTCTCCCCTGGAGCAGCTGCTGCAGGGCGTCAGTGCCCAGAGCCGACGCGCTGACCACATCATTAACATTGCTAGGTGATTTTAGCTTTTCTTCTTTTTTTTTAACTGTTACATTTGAATAGATACATTTCACACATACATTAAGTCATTTATAATTTGATTAATTTATTCAAAATAATACACGCTCAGTGCTGTTTTCATTTCTCAAGATTTTGCTTATTAATGCTCAATCTAATGGCAGCATATAATGCTTCTGATTTAGGTACCTTTACCACAGCAGTTCCAACCCCGAGGCTGCATTCCTGAGTGCTAAGATTCTGCGGCATATTGCACGTTATCCCAATATCCAGTCCAGATTAGTTGGAGACTTTACTCATGATCAGGTGAGAACCAGCTTCTGTTGTTTTGCTCTGTAGTTGATTGTTTGCTGTTCAGTAGCATCATGTGTGGTCTATATAAACCCAGGTTTCATCCTTTAACCCTGGACTTCAATGGTCAGGATCCCACAGGATGACCATCGAGCAAGCGTTATGTGTGTGGTGGGTCATTCTCAGCACTGCTGTGACACACTGGTGGTGGTGTATTAGTGGGTGCTGCTAGAGTGTTTAAACCCCTTAGTCTGACTGCTGGACTGAGAATAGTCCATCAGATAGAAATATTCAGCCAACAGCACACCACCCTTCCAAGTAATACCTGGTCTGTGCTCCTCTGGTGTGATCCTGACCATTGAAGATCAGTGTGAGAGGAGACTAATAAAGTATACAGAGAAATGGATGGACTACAGTCTGTAATTATAGAACTATAGTGGTGTTTGATAAATAGTAGGTATGATGTGATCTGAGCAGGCAGTGAGTGAGAAGCTGATGGCTGGGTTTGTGGAGTGCCTGGATAATGATGAGGCTGAAGAGGGTGTGGACAAAACAGATGGTGAGTTCTACTGTAAATCAATTCCATTTACTGATGTAATCAGTGGGAACTTGTGTGTTACAGAGTGATTGTTTTATAATTTGCTGACTGTTAATTGTTGATTGAGCTGTATTTTAATATTTTTTTTATCAGACTCCGATCCAGATAAACGTGTAGCCAGAATCAGGCATGAGACACAGATCCACATCCTTAACCTACTGATCACCTCACTGGAGCTGAAGGGTCCTAACCTAGCCCTTTACCTGCTTGGCTATGAGGTCAAGAAACCAGTGTCCTCCACAAACCTACAGGACCCAGGTTAGCAACTTCCCTAAACCAAGCACAAGTTCATGAGTTTTAAAGTTTTAAAGGTTTGATAAACTTTTGACTTTTCTGCTTAATGTTAGGAGTTCTTGGGTGTCCGAGGAGTTGCCTACATGCTATTTTAAGTTTGCTCCAGCGAGGCAGCGAGAGACGTTCTGGACCCATACTCACGCAGCAGGCCCCACATTTGGCTGAACTCTGTTATCAGGTACAAACTTACAGATACAGACATTTACATGTTGCTTAAGGTACTATCTGTTATGTGTTCATAGTTTTGTAATACACATTCTGTTTACACATCAGGTGATCTACCAGCTTTGCGCATGTTCAGACACTTCTGGGCCCACCATGCGCTACCTGAGGACCAGCCAGGACTTCTTGTTCTCTCATTTGAAGCACTTACCCTTCATCCTACCAGGTTGGTACCACCTATTGGTCATTTAGAAGATTTAAATGGTCTGTTTTGTACATTTCTATTAATGAAAAGAAGCATTAATAGAAATGGTAAGACACATTAACCAGGAATTGTATTATTTTGGTAGATTAAATTAAAACTAAAAGTAATCACAATAAAAAAAAAAAATTGTATCTCCGATAACGTTATGGTCTTCATATGGAGTAGAACTGTGTCACTCATCACTTTATATTTCCATACATTTTTTCATCATCTTATATGCTTTTTCTTGGTCAAAGACCAGAGCCTACAATTTTTATTATTATTATTTTGGGGTTGGGTGATGTGGACAAAAAATCTTAGCATGATATATTTTAGCTGAATGGTGAGATATGATATACGATGTGATAAATTATGTAAAAAATTTGTACACTATGAAATCCATTGTCTTTCTTTACTATAGTTAAACATAGTGAGTATAAAGAAGAAATGAAGATGAAATTTTAAGTCATAAGTCATCTTCATGCCAGAGCTCTGTCTTGTGTCACGGTGAGAACGTGAGTTGGGGCAGAAGGAAGAGCAGAGGAGGAGTTGAGAGCAGTGGATGGAGCAGAATGACCTGAATGTTACTTCTAAACTCAATATAAATGGGCCTGTGCCCATGCTGTGCTCTGTTTATATCTCTATATAGATAACAGTATATCATCCAGACCTAATTTATTATGTATTTATTTATTCAACTCTGCTCCAGCTTTCTCACCTCAGTCATCTCTACTCTCCTTACTGCTGCTGTGGACCCTCAGTTTGCTCTTTTTTCACTGATCATTTAGGCAATGAGATTGCTACCCTAAACCAGATGTCCTGGTTAATGAAGACTGCAGCTATTGAGCTCAGAGTGACCTCACTGAACCGCCAGCGCTCGCACACCCAGAGACTGCTCAACCTTCTACTGGATGACCAGCCACACATGCAGCATGCAGGTAAAAATGCACAGATGTACACACGCACATCGTTTGGCGATGGTACTGCAGCAATAAAACAACTCAAATGCAACAAGTGACAGCTTTTAAAGCTAGCTGTCATCAGTCTCTTTTTGCTATCACTTGAGGTTATCACTGATGAGACAGACCTGCTTAATGATTATATTGGAGCTTGTAGAATGGCTATGGCTTACAAATGGTGGTACCAAGAAGGGCCACAGTGCAATGCAATATAGCCAGAACATTAGCACCACTGACAGTTGAAGTGAAAAATATTAACTTCTTGATGCCCAATCTTTGAAAAGTGCCACATTAGATTAACTTGAAGGTAATGTGTTAAAACGGACATTGACCAGGGAAAATTGTGATGGCTAAACAACATGGTGACTTGAGTTTGTGTATATATAACATATGAAGTCAGTAAATGAATATGAACACTTAATGGTGTCATTTTTGTTTTGGTTCATTTTTAGTTTCTGTGTTTAATTTCAGATGGAGAGATGGGAATGGATGATGACAGTAAAACAGTGAGCAGTTTCCTGCACTTTGACACTGTTTCTAAAGGTGGGTTAACACTGAATCCTGTTAATCATATAAGGCACATATATGCACACTGTGCATGACCAGACAAAGAGGAGTTCGGATACTGTTCTAATGTTCAGATAATGTTCTGAATCTTCTGTTTTAGTGCGCAGAAAGCTCCTGAGTGTTCTGGATGCTATAGACTTCAGTCAGGAGGTGCCTGACCAACTGCAGCTGGACTTCTTTGAGCGCACTCAGATTGAACAGGTCATCTCTAACTGCGAACACGTCAATGAGCAAGGACACACCGTCTGCAACGTCAAGGTTTTTACCATGTGTTCTTTGTGTTCTTTATAAAAGTCCAGAAGTGCTTACTCCTCTGAATGTTAAATTAGAAGATCTTACATTACTTACATTACATTCCAGTTGCTGCACAGAGTCTTAGTTGCAGAAGTAAATGCACTACAGGGGATGGCTGCAATTGGGCAACGGCCGCTGCTGATGGAGGTGAGAATGTTGTTACTGTTAATGGACACTGGGTACATCTCAACACCTGTTGAATGTCTCTGTAACCACTGCTTGCTCTTTCTTTCTGGAAGGAGGTGAACTCTATCCTGCAACAGGTGGTGGAGAGGAACCGGGTGCGGCGCAGCCTCAGTGCTAAGCGTCATGCCCTGCAGAGTTGGAGGAGTCTGATAGAGACGATTCTCACTGCCTGCCCAGCTGAACTCATCCCTGCTGATCAGAGACAGCTTATCATTCGAGACCTGCTGCTCGACCTGCATGACAAGGTATGCCACAAAGTTTGTTTTTTAGGAAATGTTTTCGGTCCTTTTTTAGTCTTGGTATATTTTTTCTTTCCTCAGGATTTCACTGAAAAACTTAAGATCTTAATAATTTTTTTTGCCTCTTTTTGAGGCAGATATGTTGAACAAGCATGTATAAGTAGTTACAGTCTACAGAATTATGCTCAAGCTATTATTTATATANAAGGAAACTTACACCCCCTGCTCATCATGGTGTAAGCCTGCCCTCTCTCTCATCAAACATAATTTAATGTTGTTAAAGCTGTACTTAAGATTCATGAGTAATTCATTTATGATCATTTTTTAGCATTACTTTATGAATAATAATTGTCAGGGCTAATGAGGAGATTTGAAACTGTTTTAAATATGTGCCAGTGCTTTATTTGATAGTCTACAATGGATAGGCCAACTTGTGTAAGGATTATGACAATAAAGTTAACAAGCTACATCTTGAAAATCTATTCTCAGCAGTTTAAGTTGAGAGTTATAGTATGATATAGTGAGTATTGTATAGTATTATAGTATTTACACCATGTACAGCAGACTGTAGATTAATCATTAAAGGGTTAATCATTTAATTGGTTAAGCTATTATTTATATATATATATATATATATATATATATATATATATATATATATATATATATATATATATATATATATATATATATATATATGCAATATTTTGTAATTTAAGCAAATAAACTATTTATATGATATAATTGTATTTGTATTTATTTTAAATTATAAATAATGGCCATAATCCAAGGCAACATACCGTATTTTCCAGACTATAAGACGCTACTTTTTTTTCCACGCTTTAAACCATGCGGCTTATAATGAGATGCAGCTTTTTCTTCTTACATGTGTTATTTTCCAGGTTTTTTTTTTAACTTTGTGGGTGCGGCTTATATTCCAGAAAATACGGTACGTTACGTTTCTCAAGAGCTAACCAGCTAGCTGACCATGTTGGGGTATGTTTGTCTAGATGACCAGCTTTTCAACCACCTTCACATTAAACCATCCAACCAGCTAATCAGAATCAGAATTACTTTAATTATTAATCCCAGAGGGAAATTGCAAAGCTCGTCTTCAAAAAAGCATCTTCCAGCAGTTTGTCAACAAACCCAACATCCACGCTGTTTCCCATCCATGTTAACAAAGGGGTCAATCTTCCATGAATTCTGCCATCATTTCATAATTTCATAAAACGGAAATGTAGATGGATCTGGCTTAGCTTTGTAATATGGTAACTTTACAAACTTCCATCTGTTCTATTTGCCCAAATATTTGTACAGCACATACATCTGAACAATTAATATGCTTATTATTTTATTTACCATTAAATAACTTCTTGCTTTTGGTAAGATACTTGAAAGGTTATGTGCATTTGCACATCTGTGTCAACACTTAAATTTAACAACTTAAATTGCTGAATGCATTTATTAGAAGGGGTGTCCACGAACATTTGGACATATAGATTGGTATGTTCTATAAAAATAACAAAGTATTTTGATTTAATAACTAACCCATGATCTTTATCAGGTCTGTAGGCTGTCAGTCATGTCTAGGTTGTCTTGATGCTCACAGGTTTTATCAGAGGATGCCGCTGTTGAGTTGATGCCGATTGTTGCTGGAGCAGTGTTTACCTTGACTGCACACCTCAGCCAGTCAGTGCTGTCGGAGCAACAGCAAGGCACTGGGCTGGAGGGTGGGTCTTCATCAGGCTTCGCCTCCATTGCTAACTCTGCACTTCACCTCATTCTGCGAAAGCTGCTGGACTTTATCCTGTGCACAGGTAGATGAGCTACATTTTCAAGGTTTTGTAATCAGGGTTGCTATTGTTATCTTGGGTCATGAAAATATGGCTGGTATAACCAGTAGCATGGCTGGTGATTTGTTGTTTGCCAGGTGGAGGGTTCCAGCGTCTGCGTGCTCACCTGTATGGCTCCCTGCTCTATTACCTGCAAATTGCCCAGAAACCCGAAGAGCCAGACACACTGCAGTCAGGTAGAGTTGCTTACTGACTGTGAATGATATACTTACTTTTGCCCAAGATGAAGGGAATTCTCTGAAAGCTTGACTTGAGTGTTTTTCTTTGTAGGAATGTCCATGTGGGAGCGGCTAACTGCTCCTGAAGATGGTTTCTCTAAGCTGCAGAGAGAAAACCTGGCCATCATCGAGAGCTATGGCACTGCTTTGATGGAAGTGGTGTGCAGGGATGCCTGCGATGGACATGAGATAGGAAGGGTATGGACCTCACCCATACGCTTGTTTTCAAAACTCATATATGAAGCCTAAGTGCAATTGTCAGTGTGTTTACATGCATTCTAATAATGCGATCATGTAATTTTGTCATTTACCAGATTATCAATTTACTCTGACGTCTTAATTTTGAATTAATGCTGTAATTGTTTGCAACACATTTTAATGGATAAGTGCATTTCAGTCCAATAATTGAGTAGTTGAGTGCATGTAAAGGCACAAAGCATCTAAATGATCTGTCTTTCTGTTTCACAGATGTTGGCTCTGGCTGTGCTGGATAGGGTATTATCTATAGACAGGCAGAGCCAGTGGTTGGTCTATTTGTGTAACAGTGGCTACCTGCGTGTTCTGGTTGAGAGCCTGCGGCAGGATGACGTTGCTCTCCAGACCCTGCTAATGCCTCAGCCTCCTCTGCTCAAACCCTTATACATTTATGAGTCCAAAATGGTGAGAGATCCATCAGGAAAACAGATTTTCTGTTTTACACTCGGTCAAGTTGACAGTGAAGCTGCTTTGGTCATGTGCACTATGCTAATTAAGTGTTTTGTATTGCATGTTTGCGTGTATGTGATGCACACGTATAGGCATTGCTGACTCGTGTGGCTAAGACAGCACAGGGAGCTGTGGAGTTACTGTGTTGTGGGCTGGTGGCTCAGCTGATGGAGTGTCGGGTGTTCCACATGTTGCCTGAAAACGACTCACTCAGGTGAGAGAAGAGAACATTTGCACGCCATACTTCATATATATCTTAGAATGAATAGGAGCTTGAAGTGGTATAAACTACATACCTAAAGGTATTTGCAGTGTAGCTGTGTGTGTTTCCCCAGACAAGGGACTGAACCCTAGTCTGCCATGAGAAATGTGGTGGTGATACCAGCTATGCTTGCACCAGTTACCTATTAGGTCTTTTTGGGGCAATTTTCAGTTACATATTCTTGTTCATAGTAATTTGCATGTATATTTTAGTATACATGCAAATTAGGAGGAGACCAGTCATTGATAAAGTCCAGCCCTTCAACAAAAAGAGTCAGGCCAACAAAGGAGGGACAATATTATGGTGCTAGTGAGGAATACCTCCCCTTGAGGTTGAGATCTGTGCCAGCGCAGTTCAGAACAAGCTGAAAAATCTTTTTTGTGGGCATTTTTTAACCCAAAGCTACAAACTATTAATGAGTTTTGTCAGGGACACAAAAACATCATGTCATAGTTTTGTATTAACATTAAGGACAGCTTTTTATTTTGAATTTGTCATTTTTTAGTTTCCCATTGATTAATTGAATGTTAAATGATTCTGAAAACATTGACGTCAATGGGAATTCACGTTTTTGTTTTCCTAGGACAGCCTCTGTCTGCCATTTGTTCCATGCTTTAGGTTTTTTCCCCTTCTCTCTCTGTATATAAAATTATAGAATGTTTGGTCAGAGGGATCCATCAGGGTTCATCCCCAGCCCTCTGGAGCGATACAGACAAATCCTACTTCCTACACTCAGACTCCTACAGGTCATTCTGACCTCCACCACCACACACCACCAGCAGGGGGCAGCACAGGTACAGTTGTGCTTTATACAGCTGTGTATGGGAACAGTGTAGTGCAGTGGCACACACACAGCAAATGTTTGTGTATGTATTTGTGTGTTTATAGGTGCTCCAGTGGCTGATTGTGCACTCAGATACCATTCAGTCAATCATGCGAAGTCAAGATGTGAGTATGGGATCCTTACAAGAGCTCTCCCTGCTCACAGCTATCATCAGCAAGACTGCTCTACCAGGTATTGACTAAGCATATGTCATCACGGTCATTATTTTGGGGTGTAAGAATTTATTGATGTATTGAATTTTCACAATATAAGAAAATATAAATGTATCAAATTTTCATATAATGTTAGATAGCATTGTTGTACTGTCTTCAGATCCCACTGTTCTGATTGGATGTATAGTAAACTTCCAAAAGACAGATTTCCTCAAATTTGATTGCAAACAATTGCAATGTTAAACACTGCTATTGGTATGTTTCAAGATATTCAATCATAACCCTTATTATGGGATGCGTATCTTAGCAGTTTCTTGCCTGTATACACCCCGGTCGTTACTGAGGTGTAAACAAATGAAAACCTGTTTGTCTTTTATATCAGGAGCTTTGGATTTGGGGCAAGAAATCAACAGTGCAGCCCTGCTCGAGTTCCAAGGACACATCGGCAGATTCCAGGTAGAAGATGGAGATCGCTTTCTTGATTTAAAAGATCTAAAATGAGTGAAGACTTCAGGAGCTAAATCCTTCATTTTTATCACTCTTGCTGCATTGCAGTGCTATCACTGACCACTCTGTCTCTCCATCAGCGCCAGAGTCTCTCTCTGCTCGTGCGTCTGGCTGGCACTGAGCGTGCTCGCTACTTGAAGCAAATGGAGGAAAGTGTTGCACCCGGTGACACTGCAGAAAAGAGAGAGGAGATGGAGGTTGCCATGCAACAGGTATGAAGCCACAATCTTTCGTACAGTGGCATGCAAAGGCAAACGCTGGAAGCAGAGATCACCCTGTTAAAAACCAAGCTGAAGACAAGAAAGGATGGTGTCTACAGTTAGATGATCCTACCCAGGGTGTGCAGGCTGAAGGCAAAAAGTAGTTCCATATCAATGGTTTTCAGATGGGAGATCCAGCCAGCTCATATACTGTAGATTGATCTACTGAGGTTGTTCTCCTGTCAGTTTAATATTGTGCGGTTGAACAGAATCATTTCCAACACTGTAGCACTAAATCAGATTTGAAAGTCTCACAGATGTGACCTCCTGCAGAGACCCCTCTCACATTTTCCCCCTATCTTTATCAGGTCTGCGCTAACGTTATGGAGTACTGTCAGACGCTGCTGCTGCAAAGCTCTGCTGAAGCCCAGTTTACTGTCTGCCTCTTCAGCCCTTCTGCCAGTGAGCCAACAGGTCAGTCTGTTTGCCCTTTCTATCTCTCCAGCTTGTCCTTGTAAATACACATCCACCTCACTGTGAGCTGTACCTTTTCTAAGACATAGCAGTGCCATCAGTGTCTCGGGTGCCAAGCCTGGGGTTGGTCCTGCTCCTGCTGAAGAACAGTGCCACAGACTTCTTTCGATACCATGACAGCCACAGACAGAGCCTGGGCAAACTGCAGAGGCTGGAGCAACTTGCCCCAGAGGAGCTTAAAGAGGTACAGTACACGCATGCATGTTCAAAAAGGCATTATGTAAATCCGTATTCAGGTGGTGATGTGCCTTCACAAATGTTCAAATCCTAAGTGTGTTGATGTATATTAGCTATGTTTGCAGTTTGCTTGTTGTAGAGCATTTGTTTAAATTGAAAGAAGGGGGTTCGCTATCGTTAAGCCTGGAAAAGAAGGATTTTTTTGCGGGCTGTGTATTGGCATGAACAATATTATTATGCATGTCACGGTACAGGGGTTATGATTCAGTATATTGTGATGTGCAAATACTGCAGACAAGAGTTTGTAAATAATTTCCTAAAATTTGTCACAGTGTAAAAAACACCATCATGCATAAAATCTGAGTAAAAGAAAAGGTTCATGTTGTGCAGTTTAATACTAGAGGTTGGCATTATGACAGTATGTGTATTATGATTAAGGCTGCGTATACTGATATTGAAACCTACATTACAATATTTTGTTCTGCAGTGTATTTTGCAATGTTTACCACATTTCAGCACATTTCTCCAGAAATCATTGATCTAATGTTATAATGCCAACAAAGCTCTCTGTGTATGGAAAACTGGAGTAAATTTAAGGCTGTCAGGCAGATATAAAGGAAAAATCATACTGTTCTCATCTTCCACAACATATCAAGCCTGATGTAGCATCACATGTATTGTTTAATTTGCTTTACGGGACATTGCAAGATGACTACCGTATTTTCCAGACTATAAGCCGCACCGGAATATAAGCCACACCCACAAAGTAAAAAAAAAAAACCCTGGAAAATAACATTTATAAGAAGAAAAAGCTGGACCTCATTATAAGCCACATGGTTTAAAGCATGGAAAAAAGTAGCAGCTTATAGTCCAGATAATACGGTATTTTGTATGAATACAATAGAATGTGCAGCATTCCCCAGTCAGTGCTGTTTTTGAGACAATAAAAAATACTGCATTTCTTTGATATCAACATCTTCTTACAACCTTATTTTTGATTGTTTTAAACTTATTTTTGAAATTTGATTTTACATGATTTCACTGCAAAATGTTTCTTAGAACAAAAATGATTAATGAAGCTGAAATTATTTTCATTACACACAAAAAAAATGCCTAAATGTGTGTGTTGTGTAGCTGTGCCAGGGCCTGGTGTCGGGGTCTGGTGGTGTGGAGAAGATCCCGTCAGTGCAAAGGACAGTACTGGCCAAACGCCGTCTTGTCCAGCTTGTGAACAACCGTGCCAAGCTGCTGGCTCTTTGCTCCTGTATCCTTTTACGCTCCTTCATCCTCTACGCTCTTTTATTTACCCAACACCATGAGATGATTACTTTGCCTCAGTTAGACCAGTATAAAAGACCAGTATATACAAGTGGAATTCTTTTCCAATATTACTGAAAATAAATACATAAATATAAATATATGTAGGTTTCTGAGGGCAGTCGCTGTATTTTTTTTCTTGACACCTAGTTAAGACATCATTGAGACTTGTCTCTTTGTGATCTGGCGCCACCTGGAGTACTACCTCCTCTACTGCACGCCCATTGATCCCAAAGACTCCCTACTTCCAGGATACAGAGGTGAGCCTGCACTCGTACTTTGACAGGAGTCCATATTTTCCCCTGTTAAGTTTCTTGTATTCAGCTTTCTATCTCTGTGTAGATGGCAGTGGTGGTGGAGGTCTGGGCCTTTCTAGAGTCAGCCAACAGGATCTGGAACAGGTATGAATCACAGCACTGGTATTTCAGGGACATTATTCAGGCCTGACTGACTTGTATCTATGAAAGTGGTTATTAACTAAATATTGCAGTTTATATGTCGTGTAACAGAATCTGCATTTAGTTCATGGTTACCAGGGCTACAACCAGAAGGAAAACCTGCAGGAATCCAGTCTGGAAACAGATCCATCCTGAAGCAGCACACAAACACAGATGTCATGTTTTTTGTTTGTTGTTCTTTTTGGTCGATTTTGTTTTTTCAAAATCAACATCAGAAGCTCTGACTGAATTAATCAGTTATATATTTTTTGAAATTTGTTGTCAATTCCTATCGTCTATTAATCCTGAATTTGAAATTATCTCAAAGTGAAAAAGGGTTTTTGAAAGAAAGTGACATACTGTAAGTAATGGATGTGGCTGATACTCTAGATTTCAGTTCCATTATTGGGGGGGGAAATGTAGTATCTGTAGAATTTTAGATGAACTGAAATGAAGTCATCTTTAATTTCAGTTCCAGTTCAACACATTTATTAAAATCAGTACCTTCAAACTATTTGCCAATAATCCTGGAAAATAAGGGTGTAAGAAAATATTGATATATTGAACTATCACTTATTTTGAGCAATACCATTCAGTTCTCAAAGTCTCACGATTGTTTTTCAATAGTTCACATGTGAAGTTTGGTGTCAGTAGTGCATTTTGTGCTGTGTTTATATCCCAACTGCTAGATAGAAGTGTCTTCAGATACCACTGCTGACTTCAACATTTAAACTGCTGAATTTACTGTTTTTATACTGAGTTTTAATACAGTTTTAAACGGCTTACAGTACCACAATATATCGTGCTGCATATCAGCAGGTTCTTATCAGTACATTAATGACTAAAATTAATGACGTAAAGCCAAGTAGAACAGGGTGAGGGGGAAACACTGAAGCCAGATAAGTGCAAGCTGAAGTCTGTTAACTTAATACGAGTCATGAGAATCCAGAACAGGAACTCTGAACCTGCCCCATGTCTGCAAAACATCTGACAAATCCAGACCAAAACCTGCTGTGACTCCTTGGGTCGTTATCGGGTTCTCTCTACGGTGTTGAATGCTTTGTGTAGGTACTGAACCCTCTTGTTTGTGCGTTCAGTTGCAGAGTGATGTTGCAAGCAGCTTCACAGAACCCTTACAGAGGAAGCTGCTGGAGGTGGAGGGACTCTACAGTGAAACTCACTCTCGCCACACCTTCATCCAGGCCCTGACCAGGAGGATCCGCGGCCTCGTGCGCCATACCAAGAACTAGACACCCATGAACACTTGGGCCTGTGCCTCACCCCAAGAGCTGTACACCCCACTTACCTTCAGCAATCCCTTGCTCTAGTGAAAGCAAACCTGACTTGAACACCTTTCTAATTTCTTACTTTACTCCAACATGCCGACATTTTACTGAGGTCACCTTTTGAATATTTTTTTGTAATGAAGTGAATAAAATTACTCTAAATGGACACGTGTGCATTTTTGGTTTATTTTTGGTTCCAGCTGAGGAGCCAGGCTAAGCTTATTCTGACACTTGCATGCTTTTCCTTGATTGCTGTGCTGCTGCTGAACTAGAGACATTTTAAAACAACCAAAGGTCAGTTAAGAAAATGTAGTACCATAGCGTTTCCTTTGGACTGAACACTGCTGCTCCAAACACATTTATTCTAACTCATGGCTTTGAAGCGTGGACACAAAGAGGAATCATAAAGGAGATCAAAGAGTAAACCAAGACATATCTGCTTGCTTTTATTTTTCTTCCAAGGTACACTTTATAGAAGACAGTAAAGTGCGTTTAGATTTGGAAAATGGAGGAAATGAAGTCGGATGTATAAAATCGGGTCTCTCCAGTCAACTCTAGAGCAATTTTAGGTGTGTTGTCCCTTCCAACTAATATTTAGGGGAGAACAAAATTAGAGGGCTACATTCAGGCAGCATGAACATACCAGAACATATGCTTGAGTTTATTAACACTACAGGACGTAAAAGCAAGTCTGCGAGGTTACACCAGCGTTCTCATTAGTAAAGAGGCTAAATCTCAGCCCATGTGCATTGTCATAATACTTAAATTAGCCTACAAATATTTTCTGATGTGTCCCTGCTGTTGTGCAAAAACCTTGTATCTCCTTTTTTAATCTTTACTTTAACATTGTTAGGCGTGTCCCCTCCACCGTGGAGATACAAAGCTCTTTCATCACTACTCTGACACTGGATTTGTCTGTGTGTGTAACTCTCTTCTGAATGTGACCGTCTTAGGCACATTATACAATTGACACTTTTCCAGTGATGAAAACATGACTGGAGGACAAGAACGTTAGAAGGACTACAAAATAACAAAGCTGTCCATGACGAGATGCCATACTGAATACCAAGTTGTGAATGGACAGAACAACTTGACAGAGGGAGGCAAAACGGTATGAAAGCTTTCTTTGTGCTACTGCTTCTCAAAATCATGCACATCTTTTTTTTTCTCTTTTTATAAATTACTCTTAAATAATAAAACTAATTACAGTATTTCATAAAACATTTACACGTCTCTCCCTGCTCGCGGGCTTATTTGTCCTTGATTGTGCCACCCACACAGGAAGTCTCGTTTAAGACACTCTTCAGTAGCGTAACACTCCCTCACTTCCTCACTGGCCACCTCACCAGCAATAGACCACACGTATGAGCACAAAAAAAAAAAAAAACACATACTCTGTGCTTGAGACTGCTAATCATGTACATGAATACAAGGATTGGCTTCAGTCTCTGTTAAATATCTTCTCAACCTGGATGCTATCCTGACTAGAGGTCCAGATCTTGGCAGCAACATAAAAATACAACACAGAGCTTCTGACCATTGAGTGGACAGTCTATTTAGATGTGATTTGTGCCTAGGCTTGAAAAGTAGGGATATTAATCCAGCTTATGATGAACGCAAGAACTCATCTTGTGGTGTTTCAGGTGTCCTTAGTTTTGCTCTCATGACCCTTTGTTTCAGTCTCTGAAGGTCCACAGCTGAGTGATATTCCTATTGATGTGCTGGGAAAACATTGATATATGTATATATGCTGGTTCCTAAATGTGACACCATCACTTATTGCATGTGGAATAAAACTGAACATGATTTGTAGTCCCTGTGAATAGAGGTTCTGGGAACATCAACACAATCTCTCACTTCTCCGAGCACTGAGGCAGCCTGAATTCAATTTCAAACATGCCTTCAGTATTCACTTCATATCTTTATAAAAGAGACATATCCGGGCATATCCATACAAAGGAAATGGACTGGCTGAGCTTAAATGTTTCTTATATATATATATATATATATTTATGTATGTATGTATGTATGTGTGTGTGTGTGTGTGAATGTTTATAAATTGTACTGCACTATTAAAACAGCAGGGCTTGCAGTAATTAGTAATGCAGCCCCTGAGTATGAGGGCATGAGGCATATTCATCCAAAGTTGCAAGTCATCTGGCACAGGCTGCAGGCAACTCTCCTGGGGCACCGTTGAAGATTCAAAGCACTTGTGGGCGCCATCACTTTAGACCACCTTGTTTTATAAGGGAAAGCAGTTTTCTTGTTGCTTGTGTATATATTAAATCCAATGTGGAGAATCCAGCACACACTGCGCTGTCAAAAGGTGCCGTTCATGCTCCAAAGTGTAGAGTCAGATTTTTCTAAGGGCATCTCAGGACAGTGCCTCTTTGCCCTCCCTATCCATGTCTCTGAAACCAGTAGTGGGCAGCAGCTGCTCTGCTGGAGTCTCTCCACTCAGAGGCTGTCTGAACTGTGTTCGTGACTGCCCTCTGCCACTTGGCTCTCTGCAGGCAGTGGGCATTCAGGCACCTCACCCATTACAGCCAACCGGATAACCTTGAGCCAACGCTGCTTAAGTTCCTCGCTCTCTGCTGCGAAATTGTGCACAGACTTCGACTGTGACAGACGGAAGCTGGCTGGAGGGTCCGCTGGTCGAGCTGCATCATCCACAAAATAGCCCAGCAAAGGGATTGTGGACTGGGCCTTAACGTCCTGCAGAGACAGGGAGAAGAGGAAAATGAGGGCCAGTCTAAGTTTGAAACATCCTAATTGTAACTGTCATGAAAAACTATATATTGGTGTGTTGTTCATATAGTTTACTTTTTGACATAATTAATCTGGCAGTTGTTTTTTTTATGGTTTGGTTTAATCATGCAAATGGTTTTGTACACTTGATGTTTCCTGCATTATCAATCACTTCTGTCATGTTGAGCAAAATGTCCCCTGAATCGCCTGAATAAGTCCCTGCCCTGCATATATTAAAAGTGTCCCTGCTTCCACCAAACCTGATTCAGCTAACTTATCACCAAACCCTTTCAATGTTACAGGTGGTGTTAAATCAGGGAATCCACAATAAGGTTCATAGTGGCATGCTCTCTCAGGAATTCACAGTTCAAAAAGTAAATGCGTGAATGTCTTGCTATCAGTCTCCTACAAAGTTACATATTAAAATTGATGAGTTAAACACAGAATAAACTATAGCTTTATATATTTTAATCAGTGTCATAAAATCTTTCATCGGTCATAGAAAATACTGAGCATCACTCGAGGGCAGGAAAAATACCAAGCCCAAAATGGTGAGGGGTGATAATTAAATATTTAAAAATTAAATAATTAAAAATTAATATAATTAATATAAGCTGAGGTTATCTTTACATCTCCGAATGTTTATTTATTGCAGCGTTCTTAAACAATAGCAGGTTTTAAGCAATTATGAAACACTGGTAAGATTTCTCTGAAAACCTGCTTTCAAACCATGTTTTCAGAAGCGAAAATGAACTGCCTGTATGTCTGGCGGCGTGTCTGCATGCACACTTCATCCTGAGTACCAGGAAAAATCAAGCTATAAAAATAATTATGCTTGATATATGCTTGTTTACATACTGCATATAACACTTCTGTTCACAAGGGATCACAGACACAGTGAGATTTATTTACATAAAGGATGTTTGTGATATTTTGTGGTTAGATGAGCAGACAAATGTGCAGAAACCTGAAAAGCAATATATGATAGATTTTACTCTCTGTCAGTTATTGGAGATAAGATTAATATCAACACACTCCATAATTCAATGGCAATGGGAGCGAGAGTGCACAGAATATGCTTTGTATGTAACGGAAGTAGTATAGTCACCTGTGGTGCTCCATACAGGTAGAGCACTAAAGCTTCTTTCTGAGGGATGACACACCAGACTTTCTGCCAGGGCTTATTTTTCTCACAGTACTGCAGGAAGCCACACATTATACTACTGCCTGAGAACTGTGCTGCTTCAATCTGACAGGGACAGAGAGAGAGAGAGAGAGAGAGAGAGAGAGAGAGACAGAGAGAGAGAGAGAGAGAGAGAGAGAGAGAGAGAGAGAGAGAGAGAGTGGGTCAGATTAAAATAGATAAAAAAGCGCTTTAGATGAGCAAACGGAACCTTAAACTGAAAGTGAAATGGAATGAAACTGAGAGCAATAAATAGAGTTTGGTCTGTTGTTCTGTAATGTCTATCCAATTCATTCAGGAATGGATCTGATTCTCCTGATATTGCACCCGTTTTCTACAGTGCTACCTTTGCACCTCTGTCAGTGACACTGTTGGTCCCCCAGGACCCTCAAAACACAGCTTACTGATGCATCGCAAGCACGTTTCCCAAGCTGTTTCCTCCAAAACTAGGCGACAAGGTTGTGATATATTGTAGAGGTAGAAATGCAAATTACGGCTTCGGCTCTCACTCATTTCAAAACTCATGTAGTTGAAACATTTCATTAAAGTTTTAAAACACAATGGTTTTCAGTTCTTATTGGCAAATTAAAATGGTGTGAACATCAACAGAAAACAGGCAATTAAAAAATAAATCTTATGAAACAGGTCATTGATTAACAACATACTGCTGGTGTCTACATTTGAATTAGATTACGATTTGAAAACGGACGCAAACGGGTAAAGGTGCTCACAGACTCATTGTGCTGCACACAGTGAATTCACACACTAGGGGCCTGTCAGTTAAGCGCCTTTCTCAAGGGCATGTCAGTCATGTCTTGCCAGTTCAGGGATTTGAACTGGCAACCTTACAAGGCTGGTTCCCAAACCACAATACTTAAGTCAGTGCTTTTAATGGTACTGACTGCATTGTCGGCCCTACAGAGAACTGATTCACGTCAAATCGAGTCAAAGTCTGTATTTCTTTATATGCGAGATATGTTTCAAATATATTGTTTCATTTCAAAATATATTTCAAGCAGTGGCAGTACATTAAGAATTTTCATATATTTACATATTTTAGATTTTCCATATGGGGCAAGTGAAATTTTGGAATTTGAGAAGTTGGTACTTTTATTTCAACTCAAACTACATTTTTTGCTATTTTAGAGTTAAGTATCCCTACATGACCCAACCCTGATCTACAGCCTGTGTGATGGGTAACTCACATAGTGACACCTTGTAACTCAGCCTAAGACTGAGCAACGTGATGATTTAGAGCTGCAGCTTTGACTGGTGGAGTGTCAGCAGGAAGGTAGAACAAAAATCGGCTGGCAAAGCAGAAATCGTGTGATATTCATTCGTATATCTGCATGCAATCTTTGGTCTTCACCTCCAGAATGCCTTTTTTCTTGCCTTCCTTCTCCTCGTTCTCTGAGTGGCCTGTTAGGATGGAGTAGCAGTCTCGACACACCTTGTTCATCTTATACCCGTCATATTCAAGAGAAGCTTTATTATCTGAGCACTTCCAGCAGACCACCTGAGGAACATACACAGAAAAGAATGCATCGGTCCCACAGAAATTGTCCTTCCTTGGTAGGTACTGACCACTGCATCCACTGTTCACTTACTGAGTTCTCATGGCAAAGCAGTGAGCATTATTATAGTCTGAGTGAGGCCTGATAGTGGGTGTCGGCATTTAACATTCCTCGATCCACAGTGTCACATGTGTAGCAGGAAAACTTTACAGGCATTACCACCCCACACACATACCCCACAGGTCAGTGCAGCATTCTTTAGCGTCCATGGGATATGGCAAAAGTCATGGGACACTATAACTAGCTCCTCTCCCATGACCTTTGGGTTTTCAGTGCATATACTGCCTAATTCTAAGGGTTAAACCTAAGATTTTTGCGAATAAACTTACATAACCACACGCTCGACAGTGATGTCTTCTGCGAGTGAGAGCGTTGAAGGGTTCTCTGCACTTCATACACATGGTCACCTCATTATCCCGGATCCAGCGTGGGGCTCGCTTTCCCAGCTCTGATATCTGAGTCAAACACACATGCACACACTGATCTCAGAAATCTGACAAAGAGTTTATCAAAATATTTAATCACAAACCTTGGCTAATGTGTCAACAAGTTACAGTCTTTAATACTAATCTTGTAGATATCACTCTACTCACTGATACTTCCTCCACTTCTTTAGATGCCGTTTTAAATGTCTCATTCTTTTGGTGAAAGATCTCTATTGTTTCTTGAAAGGCCTAAAAAAAATGCACACAACACTGGTGTCAGAAATGGATGTCACATGTCAATACTGAGATATTTAAAGAGGTACAGATGTTAGTTACTCATTTACCTTTATCCAGTCCTCTTTATCTTGCTCAGAGCTGGACACAACATAAGAGGAAGAACAAGATTCAACAATGTTGACTGTTTATGACTACTGGTTCCATACAGAAACATGGGCTGTGTTCACTAAGCACTAAAAGTGGTTCTTCAATGCATCACTCAAAGAAGCTTTTGATCACCATTTTTATTTTAAGAGTGTCAGTTGTTGGTAACTAATTAAAGTTCATTAAAGTGAAGCTAACCTGGCCTGCAGCTCCAGAGTGCGCTCCTTGCCAGACACCTGGAATGTATGAGGGTAATCCTCGTTATATGTCTCGGTCACCTTCATGCCATCAATGCCGATTCGTGTGCGGACAGTGAACTTCTGCCCCACCAGACTGAACTTGGGGACACAGTAGAGTAGCATGTTGTTGAACTGGGAGCAAAAGAGAGATTACAAAAGATTTATCAGAAGATCGATCCAAAAAACTAAGTAACAAAACATGACATTTCAGATTCATATGAATTCACTTTAGAACCTTCATTCTGAAGGCCTTACAGAGCTCTTTGGATCTGGCCATTGTAATATCATCCACTACAACAATCAAGAGCAAACCAAACTAATGTCTAAGACAACCTCCTCCAAAGTCCTAATGAAAGTCTAATCATGTACAACTGATATGCTGCACCTGATTCTAATTTTAGACAGAACATCCTGGATGTGTCACAGGACAGTTTCTGAGTTCTTAACATGAGTTTGTAAAAAATGCTGACGTACTTGGTTAGTGCTTGAAATTAAACCAGCTCATCAATATTGTCTTTGGTTTCTAAAGGTCTGTTATAGCACATTTAAGCATTCAAACTTCAAATGTTTACAGAATACATCATGTGACCCCCTTATCACAATAGTCAACTAATAATCATAAAAAAATAATGAGCTGCTCAATAACGTCACTTATTCAGTTATTTTGAATCATTGTACAAAACTGGCTCTGGGTTCTTAAGGTTTCAGTAGTAATACATTTTATTTATAAAATGTATATTTATATTTTATATTTTGAATTTACATTTGATTACTTCTAATCTAGTCTTATTGCCTTTTAGAATACTCTTCTCTCATAATAGCATTGAATTCCAGGCGAGTCTAAAATTTAAGAACAAAGAAAAAAAACAAAAAACAAAACAATTCTAAGTAGAAATAACCTTCTCAAGGCACATGGTAACATGACTTAAGTTACCAGGAACATCATTAACATCCACATCACAAATGTGTCACTGGTGGGACACATGGTATGGTAGGATTCAGAATGTAACACATACAAGCTACAGAAACACATTAATACATATTCTCATATTTGTGATATTGTACTTTACTGTTATATAACTAGCTTTTTAATTTAGCTAGCCTGCTCAATGAAGAATGAATCTTAAACAGGTTTCTGTTGTAGAAAGCTCACCAGAAATAGATATCTGTCCATGGCTGAAGTGTTCCTGGCTGCCAGTTTCAGAATGTGACCCTCCTTGATGAACTCATTGGAGGCGTTCACTATATCCTCCTCTTCTCCCAGCATCTCATAGATCTCCAGCAGTTTTTTCAAGTTCTCCTGTGATGAACAATGCAGGTATGACGCAAGGCTGACAACAACACATATGCACTTTACCCTGGGTTAATTTAATTATTATATTATTACATTTCCTAAAGACATTTTCTAAAGACAGCTGAGAGGGTGAGAAAGTAAGTGCACTTACAGATTTGCGAATGGCGGTGTTAGAATGGGTGGCTGCCATGGCAATAATTTCCAAAGATTCTAAAATAAATGTCATATTATGTGTTATATGTCTATTACATTATATAGTATCATATATATATATATATATATATTATAATACAAGTATTTAACTGACTTTCAGCATCTCTGCGGTCCATGTGGTCCTGAGGGAGCTTCTTCAGGTAGTCTTTAAGGAGCATCTCATATCTAGGCACTCTCTGCACAGGCTCTAGCATGTGGTGCTGCAAGGTCAGACTTCCACAGACCTCCTGCTTCTGAACTCAGGATACAATAGGATGAAAGCAAACCATGAACACACAGCTAGTGACCAGTGTTTCCCAAACAGCATTCTGGTTCCAAACTTTCTGATAACTAAGAAAAACAATCCTAATGAAAGTTCTGTGTGCATTTGCACACCATGTCAGTAATGTGCACAACATAAAGCATTCATTAGAATTAGAAAAACATTTGGTCATATAGTGTATCTTACATATGAAATAGTGACTGTACAAACACTAGAGGGCTGGAAAACATCTCCTATAAATCATCATTCGTCAGCTGACCTGTATGTCCTGAATGGTAGCTTTAAACTGAGGTGAGCGATCCGTCCACTGCTTCAGCAGCTCCATGGCTTTATCGAAGTTCCTCACATACTCCGCATACATCTTCAGAAAGGGGGTTAGCTTCTGCAGGATGTCACCAATCCGAGGTGTTGATTCCCTGAGAGCACCAGAACAAACCACTTTGTAAGACATTCACCAACTTCACAACAGATCTGAGAGAAGAAAGTAGAATAAATGAATAAGTGAATGGAAAAGCTGATCACAGCTGGATTCTTTACCATTCTCCCATGCGTTTTTCAAGGTCTGGTAGGAGAAACTGGCTGTGGAAGGCATTGATGGAGGAGATATTAGAGAAGATGTTCTTCACCACATCCACAGGGAATGTGCCTTTTCCTGCCTCCTCCATCAGCTTGGCACAGAACACCTGCACAGCAGGGAGAGGGGGGGAGGTTGTATACATGGGTTACATTTAGGAATTTTAGTTTTTTTTAAGTTTTTTTTATATTTTAATATTTTTATATTTTAATTTCTGTAATTCTCATTACATGAAAGAAGTGTATATAATAACGGCATAAAAGCAGGAACGACTACAACAAATCCTACCTGGTCTAACAAGTTGAGTCGGGTAACATAGGCCTTCTCGGTCTGCAGGAGCTCATTTGCGATCTTGTAAAGCTTCTGCTCGTTGGTTTCCTAAACAGAAAGACCCATAGGATACTTTTTATGATTTCTCCAAAAGACAGTTTCAGCAGGTGGATTCTGTGAGATAAGACTGGCAGTGCTGCAAAAGTAAACATGTTTCTAGTGAAGAAAAACTCAATCAGGCCGGTCATGCTGGTACTTGAAGGAACTTTGCATTCGCTTTGATGGGAGGATTTGTCTCTTACAGCTGACTCTGGAACTGCACCAGTCACTCAGTTCCCCATAAACAGCACTGTCTGCTCACGCCAGATACATACACCATGTCATAGAGAACTTATTTGGTTGCATTCACAATTCATAATCACAATGCAGCATGCATGTGGGTCATACAGGTCTTCTTATCAGGTTATTGTACACATTCCAGCTCAAGCTCTGAGCTCTCCTGCACTACAGCTCTGTTCTATTTTCCCATCCATATCTATGTTTTATTGTTTTTAATTAGTTACAAATTCATCCTCTACACGGACTGGTCACAGCCCTCTGGTCTGGACACAAGCTACAGAGCATCAGGCCAAATGCTCCAGACTCACGAACGGTTTCTTGCTCCATGCTGAACAGCTGTGACTGACAGACCTCAGTTCCACAGAGACTCACCAGATAGCACTTCACCAGGTAATTACTAGGTACCTACCATACTCCTGAGTAATGTTTGCATTCTCTATTCTCCATAAATCTGAACACTACTAACTGTACCTCTCAACCACAATAAGCACTTAGCAGTGTTGTACTGTCTTAATCTCCCACTGTTCTGAGTGTATGAAAAGTCAACTTTTTAACTCAAATTCTATGCTTTTTTCATTTGATTAAAAAAAAAAAGCACAATATCACTGTATTACAGTATCACAGTACACTGAATCAGAATCCCTGAATGGTGATTATGCATCGTATTACCAGTTTCTTGTCATATACAATAGTGAAACATGGTGAATATGCAAAGCATGCTCCAAGTACTTACTAATAAGTAAGTAATTATTTCCTAATGCATTCAAAGTAAATATTACACTGTAGCAGCAAGCCCTGCTGTACAAACCAGGCAGTCGCACATTAGTTACTATGTACTTGAAAAATGTGTGCAAGACTCTCAATTACTCCATATTTATCAATTAAATACTGCACCACTAAAAGTGCCACCAAATTATCTATATATACACATACACTAATGACAAATAGTCTATTAGTGTAAACTACATCAAACAAAATCAAGTTTGTCACATCACATTTCACAGGTGTAAGGGGGAGTGAAAAAGTCCCTCGCAGTAATGAAACATAACATACCAATTCAGTAGTGTCCCCCCACCCACTCATCCACCATAGTGTACTGTACACTGTATGGGGTAGTTTACCATTTTTGTACATACATATTGCATTTAATGTCAGATTAATTGCTGTGGTTTCATGAGCAAAGTAGCACCATGTTCTGGGAACTGAAGGCATGGCCTTGCTTAGTGTAATATATGACTAGCCAGCTTCCTATAGCCATTGTACTGTTCTATATTAACCAGAGGAGGATGGGTTCCCCTTTTTGAGTCTTGGTTCCTCTTTGGGATTTTTCTTGCTACTGTTGCACTGGCCTAAACTAAATGCTTGTAAACATTATATATATATATATATATATATATATATATATATATATATATATATATATATACATATACTGCACATCATTATCTAAGCATGTCCTTATTTTTCACCAGCCTTGAATCCCCACTACCACACTTTGCCTTGTATTGGCAAAAACCTGGTGGTATGATATAATACATATCATGATACAGGGGATATGACTGAATATATTGTAATATATTGTGATACTGCTAGTAGTGCAGTAAAACAGCTGGGGTTTTAACACAACAGAATGTAAACCTTGCGAGTAATCTATTCCTTAAAAGTCAATACAGTGTTTTTGAGAATCAATACAGTATGAAATATTGTGATACTTAAATATATCCACATATTACACCCTCTTCTCCACACATGAAGGTGTAGCGTAAGGTGTACTGCTATGAGTAGTCTGTGTGTTGGTTTTGTTAGTAACCGTCAGGCTTCATTCCAGTAGTTCTTATATTCTATACCCTCACATCTAAGACAAATCAACACACAATCACACTTGTACGAACACAAAAATAGGCCCATTGTGCCAGTAGAGGCCTGCAAAGGGAAATTCTGCTGCAGAAAGACAAAGCAGAGTGCTGCTGAGTGTCAGCACTTTAAGCATTCCCATCTCAAACCAACATCACAGGCACAGAGCATGACCTTTAACCTTTCGTCCATATCGCTATGTACAGTAGAACTCGCCTACACATATACAGACACACACAAGTCTGCTCAGCTTCCAAAACTGTGTCCACCTTTTGGCATAAGGGTGATTTACTGTCACTGAACTGGCATGAAGAGACCTGAGCAGATAGGAAATGAGAGGGTGGGAGACAGGAAATGAGTAAAGACAATAAAGGAGGGACTAGTGTTGACAGAAATAGACAGAAAAGTAGATAAAGAGAAAGAGCGGCAATAAACCAGTATGATTTGCATTTACAGCATTTATCAGATGCTCTTATCCAGAGTGACTAATATCTGAATCATGTTACACCAGTAGGAGAAGGTCATGTTAGAAGTCTTGCCCAAAGACTCTTGATCATTTAAGATTTATTTATTGAGCACAATTTAATGCTATTACAATGGAATTCAACCGTCATATTTAACCCATTCATGGCAGTGAATTTCACACACACAGTAGTAATTAGGGGAGTGAGAACGCACACCCAGAGTGGGGACCAAACCTGGAGATCAACGACCTCCAGGCCCCAAACTTGCTTCTCTAACCTTTGGGGCACATCCACCCCTGCAAAAAAGAATCAAAGGATCTGCAAATCCATTCTAAATCTAGATTATAATCACATGTATCATATTCATATCATATTCTAAAGCCGTATTTCTAAGGCAACAGTTAAGGGATATTTATAGGACAGATAAGGATATACCTTTATTGGTGCAGTGTGGGTTTGGATGTTTGCTTGGCTTTAGAATCATACCCTACAGTAGTCTAGCAGCAACACTGTCTCCCAATCCCTGATCAATTAGTCAGCAAATTGTGTGATTAAATAATTCAGAATATATATATCAATGCAGTTTCACTGCAGTACTAAGAATGACCCACCACCCAAATAATACCTGCTCTGCGGTGATCCTGTGGGGTCGTGAACACGGGAAAGAATGCTAAGAAGGTGTGCATAGAAATACACGGACGGCAATCTAATAGAACTACAAAGTGCTCCTGTGTGGTAAGTGAAGCTGATAAAAACAAGGAGGTGGTCATAATGTTGTGGTTGATTGTACACCAGTAAAACAAATCACCTTCAGACAATGACTGTGCTGTGATCTCTTGATTAACAACAAGCCGCTGGATAATACAGTGTATCCAGAAAGTACTCACAGCGCTTCACTTTTTGCACATTTTATGTTACAGACTAATTCAAAAATGGATTCAATTCATTTTGTCCCTCAACATTCTACACACAATATCCCACAATGACAAAGTGAGAAAAGTTTCTCTGAAATCTATGTAAATATAAAATAAAACACAAAAATATACACATACATACATAAGTACTCACAGCCTTTGCTCAATAGTTTGTTGAAGCACATTTGGCAGCAATTACAGCATCAATTCTTTTTGTATGATGCTACACACTTGGCACACCAGTTTCTCCCATTCTTCTTTGCAGAACCTCCCAAGCTCCATCAATTTGCACAGCCATTTTTACATATCTCCAGAGATGTTCAACTGGGTTCAAGTCTGGGCTCTGGCTGGGCTACTCAAGGACATTCACAGAGTTGTCCCAAAGCCACTCTTTTGTTATCTTGTCTGTGTGCTAATGGTTGTTGTCCTGTTGGAAGATAAACCTTCATCCCAGTCTGACCTCCAGAGTGGTTTGAAGCAGGTTAATCTCAATGATACCATAATCATCAATGATAATGTCTACTATAGGACCTTATATAAACACTTCTGTGCCTTTCTAATCGTATCCAATCAACTGAATTTACTGCAGGTGTACGCCAATCTGGAGAAACATCTGAAAACTGGAGAAACATCTGAAGGATTCACCTGACCTCAATTTTGAGTGTCATGGCAAAAGCTGTGAATACTTATACTTTCATTTTTAATAAATTGTCCAATAAGGCTGTAACATAACAAGCAAAAAGTTAAGCACTCTCAATATGTTTCAGAACTTATACTGGGTGTATGAGTGTGTGTGTGTGTGTGTGTGTGTGTGTGTGTGTGTGTGTGTGTGTGTGTGTGTGTGTGTATGTGTGTGTGTATATATATATATATATATATATATATATATAGATAAAATAAATCAAATAAATGTTACAAATTAATAGCACAATTTGTTGTGATTGATCACAATTAATCAACCACTAACACATACCAAGGATAATTTAAATCAAATATTGATATTGCACATTTGAAATTTTTCAATCTGTTTAGGGAGTTAAAATTCAGCATTAGGAAATACAGATCGATACAAAATGTACAGAACAATGTAAATCTCTTTCAATGTAAAGAGATTTTCAAAATGAATACCTACCAGTTTCTAATTACGTCAAAAACGGAAAATGAAAATGGAGATACAACACTGCACAACATCTACAGTACATTATTGTCCAGCTCTTGCTCATTCTTCTGCAGCCCAGGTCTACACTTAAAGAACAGCTTCAAATCCTCCTGCTTGAGACAGGCTAATAACACTCCATGTCCCCAGTGATGAACAAATATATAAATTAATTAAGTTCTCAGCAGGAGCTATGCAGATCAAACATTCAGATGACCTCCACGCAACTCTCAATGCCGCTGTTTAGCCAAATCACATTCATTAGCTAAGGTGCCAACATCTAGAACTGAGCCATGTGTGCCATGTTAATGTTCTCAGCTTCCTCTGCTTCCAGACTGTGTATTCATCAGTTTGATGCCTAAATACATTGTAGTTCTAACACAGTACCAGTATCTGTATTTACATGGTTCCCAAATGTAAAAATGTGAAACTGCACAGTAGCCAGAATAAGCTGAAAATCACAACATACTTTGATTAAGGTTCCTAAAGTCCCCTAAGATGTTGTGGATGCCAGCACGGCTCTACCAAGGTATGGTTTGTAAGAGCTTTTGATTTTCTTTTAAGTATCATGTGGTGACAAAAAAAGACTGAATGTCTCTGGTTCCTAGGCTTAGACTTTGAAGGTTAAATGTAGCACTGTAGGATAAATGTATTCCTTTTTATTTCAAAGCATAATCATGTTATGGCTGCCAATCATGCAGTTAAACACATTTGATCACATGTGATCTTCCTTCTGAAAATCACTTGAGCATGAGTGATTACTGCTAATCCCAGCTTTAATCAACTCACTCGAGGGTTAATATGGTTATCCCAACAATAGATTAAGACCTTAGAGTTGGTAATCGTCTTTATGAGATAATTTGTGATGAAAAAGGTCTAATTATACTCTTATTTTGCAGTTTTTTTATGTATTGTCCTTAGAGAGGAAAATGAGCTCCTCTTAAGAGATGACTGAGGCTTTCTGACTGAGGCTCTAGAGTTATCAGTCATCAGGAGGTGTCAAATATCCTTAGCCCCGACCAAAGGCTAAAACATTTTATATCCTATGGCAACAGCAAATCAAACCTAGTCAAATTTATTTGTAGAGCACTTTTTACAGCCTGATGTCACGGAACAGATTTACATAAATCTAGAAATATGGAAAAAGGGAGACCCATAAGACCATTGTTAGGTCAGCGAGTACTGATATGATCAGTGATCAGCTTTGTGTGATGTGTAGTGATAGTAACAACAATCAATAGTTAAGGCTCATTAGTTGAAGTCTTTGTATTATTACAGTTTAAGTCTAATCTATTGTTTGAATATATTACAGGGGTTAATTATGACACTGTACATTGATATTTGTTTCATTAACTCAATAAGCCATACACAAACTCACTCACCTTGTGTTCCATACTCTTATCTTCCCTGCTGACCTCATTCTCAGTCTCTTCTCTCCTGGCCTCGTTCTCTTGCTCAGCCGTCTCATGCAGAGACACATCTAGGTCCCCATCGGCACTCTCCTCTCCCAAATCTCCATTAAGGAATGGCTGGTCTTCTGTGCTCTGCCTGCTGTCCCTTTCCATCTGGGCTAGCACCCCATTCGCTGAGTGGCTGTCAGCATGTTCAGCGCTGACGGCACTTGAGTCCTGCGGCTGATCTTGAGGCTCTGTTTGCTGCTGGCCGTTCTTGTGCACCGGGCTGCACTTAGGAGTTCTGACCGGATGCTTTAGAGGAGAGCCCTCCCTCCTGTGGGGTGTGTAGAGATGTAAAGGGAGAGAGGGAGAGAGAGAGCGCGAGAGAGCGAGAGAGAGAGAAAGAGAGAGAGAGAGCGAGAGAGAGAGAGAAAGAGAGAGATAGGTCAGTTTCTTTCAGCCAATCAGTAAAAACCTTCTGCTCCTGATGAACAACTCCTGTTTTAATGCTCACTGGAGAAGGAAAAAGCAAGCAAGCGAGAACTAGCATGAGAGAGACAGACACTGAGAGAGAGAGAGAGAGAGAGAGAGAGAGAGAGAGAGTGAGAGAGCGATAGAGAGCTAGTGAGAAAATGTGAGTGTGTCAGAGTTAAAAATACCCCCAATGTAGATGTTCAAACTTCCTCTATCATGTGGGTCAGCAGTGTGTGTGTGCTCATGCGCATGCATATGGGTGTCTGTGTGTATGTGTAAGCGAAGGACGTGGGAGCATGCAGGTCAGGGGAGGGTTGGAGGAAAAGAGGGGAGGAGGAGGATGGGAAGAACGCGTAGAGGAAGATAGGAGAGGTAGGAGAGGCATGGCTGCACTGTGTCCCCAGAGATACCCTGCTGGCCTACTTCAGACTACACACACACACACACACACACACACACACACACACACACACACACACACACACACACACACACACACACACACACAAAGATATCTCTAACTGTCTAATGTACAGAAGTGGCCCACAGAAAGCCACAGGAATCCAAATTAGGTTTACAAATGTAACATGTTTTACTCAAGAGTTTGTGACCGTATACACCAACCATAACATAATGACCATGTCCTTGTTTCTGCTCTCATTGTTCATTTTATCAGCTCCTCGTAACAAGCAAGAGCACTTTGTAATTCTATAATTACAGACTATAGTTAATCTGTAGCTCAACATACTTTATTATCCCCCTTTATCCCTAATCATCAATGGTTAGGACCCTGCAGGACCACCACAGGACGGGTATTGTGTGGGTGGTGGTTCATTCTAAGTACTGTAGTGACAAGGACATGGTGGCGGCAGTTTAGTACGTCTTGCACTTCTGTGGTGCTACTCACACTCGCAGTGCTACAGGTGTATTTAAACACTTTGTGCACTCACTCTCCAACTATACGACACTTCTACCTAGTTGCTCTACCTGTTTCTGTAGTTTGTGTTGGTCATCCTCAGACTAACACATCACCGTCGGTGTCACTGCAGTGCTGAGAATGACCCACCACTCACATAGTACCTGTTCTGTGGCGCTCCTGTGAGGTCCTGACCATTGAAGAACATGGTGAAAGTATGTAGAGACAGTAGTCCCCCTGTGTTCTCAATGGGTCCGAAAAAGTAACTTTCCAACTTCATATCAACTTGGAGCATTTCTATTGGTCCATTCATCATTAAATGTTCTTCTGATGTAAAGGGCAACAGACAGTAATGATATCTATCTAAATACTTGTGTTATAAGACTTTTGGATTCTTAACTCTTTCAATTTCCAACTCTAAACAGAAGTCAAATCACAAAGTCAAAAAAGCTGAAAACACAAAAAACACACGTTACAATGTGAGGACTTTGTGCCGACCCTGACATAGTATGGCTTTTGTCTGTGTGTTGCATACATTTATTTTAACAAAACACACACACACACACGCACGCACGCACACACGCACGCACATCCTGCAGCTGCTTCCCAGTATGTTACCCACCTGCACCACACAACATAGCCCTTTCCTGTACAGCACTCTCTAGGTGGTGGGATACAAGACCTCAGGATGATGCAGTGCAGTACAGTACAGCTACTAACACTAGCTCTGTGCCCTAATCTGTCGTAAACAGCAGGAGTCACTTATTTTACTTGTGACTAATACTGAGACTCAGAGTTACAGACAGACTACACTGTCCAGTTTTGATTCCGTAAATGATATCTAAATGAATAATATTAAGTTAATTATCCATTTTGGTCAGAGCTCTTTTTTTTTTTTTTTTTTCAACAATGCACTAGCTGTTCTCCACTGCAAGCATGACTACCATAGCTACCTTCTGCCTGTCTGTCTTAAAACAGCCCACAGGAACTTTCAAAGCTGGTGACACAATAAAGAATCCACCTACACAGTAAAAAGTCATCAGACAAACAGGATGTGCAGTTGCGTGCATTTATAGATAGAAAGACCTGTAGCCTTTTTGAGGGAGGCAGATGATTCAATAAGGCCTAGCTAAATCAGACTTAAGACTTGAGCTTACTGAAGATTTTAGATATGACTTTATAAAAAAAAAAGAAAAAGAATTCAGCAGCTTTGAATAAAGAAAGGCTAACTAACTGTAATACGCGATTTTGGCAGCACAGCAAAGGAAGCTAATTCAAAGTTACTTGAGGAAGATTAGAACTAGTCTTGGTAATGAGTGAGTAGCTTTGATTTTGCCTTTCTTCTCTCAACCAAATTATTATCATTACATTTAGCTTTATCCGATTGTGATGAAGGTATGTACACTGCATCTGTTTCCAAAATATAAGCCTTAGCTTATAGCCTATTTATAGAACCATTAAAACCATTAATACCATTAAAAAACCTAGGTCATTCATTTTATATCACACTCTTCATTAATAAAGCATTCATTTCATGAGTCTGATCTAGAAACTATAATTAGCTATATTTAGCTGCTGTATATAGTAGGTCCATGCACTTTAACAACAGTTGACAGTTTGACAAAATACATAGCTTGCTGCAAAAAAAAAAAAAAGGTGCAATAAAGCTCAGAACACAGAAAGGATGAAGGAAACATCATCTCAAAAAGGAATGACAGAATAAATCAGACTGCAAATCCACCAGCAGGGTGCAGAAGATCCTCGGCTACACAGTCAGAGACAGCAAACTTGCACATCAAACAGAGGTAAGGCGTTTAAGACTAACAGAATCCTACCTGTGTTTAGCTTTCATCATCTAAAGCTTCATAGGTACAAGCTCCAATCTCATCTTCTACAAACACAGCAGCTGTTCTGCTCATTCGAAACCTCTTCTTTCTCAACGCCCTCTTGACAAACATCGTAAGTGGGAGTCACCCAACTTCTCTTTCTTGATAAAGTCTTCCTGTACAAGCACCAGAAGCTAGTGTTTCTTGTCCCCCAGCCTCCTCTTCATTACATCATTTAACTTCAGCATTAGGCAGGTCTTCTAACATAATAAAAATGAGGTGATGGTCACCTTGACTTAAAGTATTTACTTACTTTAAATAGAAAATGACGAGTTATGCTGGGGGAGAAGAATAATAGGTGCTTATGAACAATTGTGTAGACAAGTTCTTTTTTTTTCCATATGTGTGTTGTTTTCCTTGGTCTACCTGTTCAACATCTGTCACTTAGTGCACCAGTGATGATTTCTTCTTCAGGACATTCCAAATGGTTGCCAATATTTGTGCAAAGGCTGTGATCAGCTTCACAATTGCTTTTCATGTTGGATGCTCATCTTACTCTAAATCCAGGCAAAACCCAAATCTGACACTGAGTGCAGACAATCAGCACTATTTTTTGTTTGAATAATCAATGTAACAGGACACATCTGAACAACAAAACACACCTGTCAGTCACATGCTCCAATACATTTGCTCACTAGAAAAATGGGTGGATTCAGATAAAAAGGTGCTTCTGAACTATGTATCATATAATATCCTTAAATAGCTGGAAATAAAATCTAAAATGTTGATCTTTTGTCTCATACTGTCTCATCTTTTCATGTCAAACCCAAATGTTTTCAGTCTACAGCAAAAATAAAGCGATTGGCCTCAGTGTCCCAATACTTCTGGAGGGAAGTGTAAAATGTTTTTGTCTCTTCCGCTTCTGCCTTTGGTCCATTTTGTCTCCGTTGACTTTTGTATCATTATTCTGCTGCAGAAGCCATGCTCTTTTCATAATCAGCTTTCTTACAAATGATGTGATATTTACTTCCATATAATTCTGGCATTTAACTAATTCCATTCTTCCTGATACCAGTGTGACGGGCTGCAACACAATCCCAAGTGTGATTAATCCAAAAATGTGCTTCAATTTTACCTCAATCATTCCTGTTAAGTGTCTTGTCTTTATTTACATTATGAATTAAGGATATGGCTACCTGAAAACATCTTTGCTATCTTTGTATGACCTTCTTCAGATTTGTGGCCATCAATTTCAAAATGCTCTGCAACAGCTTAGAGCAGCTCATGCTTGCTGATGTTGAAGTGCCACAGGATTTATGAAGCACTGAAAATTGTATTACCTGACCATATCTAGAGAGGGTTCTGCAGCACACTATAAGGTGTCTATAAAAAACAGCTGCAGAAACAAAACCATCCAAAAAAATCCCCATTCGAATATTCAACCCACCCTGTTTACTAAAAAGAAACTAGTGGACAGATGAAATGAGCACACCACCAGCACCCCTACACTAAATAACCTCTCACAGCTAGGCCCCTTGGCTTTTCTATTGAAGAGTATAAACAAGCCATAGTCCTAACCATGCACATTAAGACCTGAGACCTTGGTAGAGTTCAAATCTCTCACTTTTGCGAGGTGCTCCTTTACATTTTTTACTCTCGAATTGCACACAACAAAAATAAAACAACAAGGTTGCTCAAAATGCTGAAAAAATCTTTTGGGAGCTCATCATCTACTTAGATCAAGAGAAGAATGAGATCCATAAGTGTACTAATTATGCTGGAAGTAAACAGGTACGGTGTGTATACCTGTTCTCCTCAAAGCGACTGATGAGGTCAGACACCCGTCCTTTGCTGCCTACCCCTCCTCCTCCTCCCTCCTCCATCCTGGATCTGAAGGATGGAGCCCTGCCTAGAGGCTTGCAGAGCTCTGTCACCGAATTCTGGAAGTGCACTGGTTTAGGAGGCACTGCAGGACAGGCCAGGAGAAAAACATCATATAGTAAGGCACCAAAATATTTTGTTTTTAAATAATCATCAAAATACCAACACTGAAATTAAATAATCCACCAAAAGTTCATTATTTCGATTGAGTCTTGAGACACGATAAACTACTGAGAAATATTTAAATACCTTAAATAATTTAATACATATTTTGTCCAAGTTTCAGTTTTACAGACTAACAAGATTTTCTATCAGATCATATCATTCAAACCATAATTCATTCACACCAGTAAAAATCTCTCTCCTCCTAAAAGGAACACAAATCTAGACTGAAATAAATTCATTGAAATTTTGGTTTCAGGACTGCAGTGCCTGCAAATGAGCATAAGATGGCGATAGTGTTTTACTGCAGAAAGTGGTCTAATACTGGAGAAGGTCAGTGAGGGCATTCGCGGTGTAAGCTGTCTTTTCCACCAGCTGTAGGATCACCACATCCAATATCTCTGACTCTCAATCAGGTGCTGAAGCTGACGTCTGTCACCACAGTTCTGTTCAGTGGTCTTGAATACAGGTACCAATCTAGCCCTGATTTGCACTCATCCAGATGGATTTAAAACATGGTATTTCAATAGTGAAGTTTAGTTTACATGGACAGGCATGTGAGCTATTAAAAAAGTGATTTGTTTACTGCTTTTCTCTTAAAAGCAGAATTCTTTACAGTGTTTATGCAGCAGAGAGACCTGTTGTCATTACATTTTGCTAAATATCTTCATTGAAGGACACTTGCTCACTCTGGTGAGTACGGTACTCAGTGCTCTGTTTTGCAGTCAAGACAGAGACCACCTTTATAATCCGTCTGGCCTCATTCACTTCCCAAAAACCTTCAGGGGTTTTCAGTCGCCTCTCAGTGGGCCTCATTTAGGAGGGAGGATTGTCCAGACAATGATTTAAGCTCAACAAATACAAGCACTCATATCAACCTTCATCAAATCAATCTACAGTACATCCAACGTAATCAAATACTAGTGAACAACAATTCTTGTTTTTTAAGTTACTAGAGAAACGGTTTCATATTCTTGTTGCATATATACAGTACCAGTCAAATGTTTGGACACACCCACACTCCTCAACCTCTACAGGACAACCATAGAAAATCATGTGTCTGTCCAGTTCTATATAAACCAGTGTTTGCATAATTAAGAACACATGACCAATAGGCAGAAATTCTCTACTACTATAGATTTTGTCTATTTGTAGTTATAAATGAAGTATTTTGGTTCATACAATATATGTTAATAGTTCTGGATATATACACTATACAGAAGTTTCCAAGCCTCAGGACGGCCTGTATGCAGTCCACACTTCAGGTCAGATCCTCAGTGAAGTGCTCCTGAATGTAGTAGAAAGCCCTCCCTGGACAGTAGAGACAGATACCCCCCTCAAAACAGGACTCTTTTTCTCTGAACCTTTTTGTTAACCTTGGAGGTGTCCCAATCCTTTTGAGCATATTGTATATACTGTTATTAGCTGACACTCAAGATTTTAATATTTATATAAAAAAGTGCAGTAGTTGTGTTTGTACTCATTGATGACCACGATGTGAAATGGAAGGTAGATAAGTGCAACGATGGCTTGTATTGATTGGAGATGACAAACCGTGGGTGGGTGTTTACCTTGTGGTTTGAGATGCTGAGGGAGGTGGCGGCCTGAACCTTTTCCATTTACTCCACTAGAGCTCTTGTCGCTGAATCTGCATCCCCGACTCAGCTTCTGACTGCGGCGTTCTCCAGGACTGCTGCCAGGATCTGAAGGGGAGAGAAAGAGAGGCTAAGCTAAAGGTCTCAGTAGGCCAGCAGTAAAGAGGCATCTTGGTGTTTTGCTACCTCACAACCTAGATGTTTATTTTTTGTTTTTATTGTGAGGCAAACAGGACAAAAGATTAGAAAAGTTACATGGTTTCTGCTGGTGAACAGCAATCTTCAAGTTTGACCACAGATTCTCACTTGGATTAAGGTCTGGACTTTGACTAGGTCATTCCAATACAGTTACATGTTTCCCCTTCAAACACTCGAGTGTTGCTTGGGCAGTATGCTTTGGGTCATTGTCCCTCTGTCCCAGGTTCAAATCACTGACAGACCGAAGCCAGTTTTACTCAAGAATATCCCTGTATTTAGTACCATCTATCTTTCACTTGACTTTGACAAGTTTCCCAGTCCCTGCCTCTGAAAAACATCCCCACAGCATGATGCAGCTAACACCATGTTTCATTGTGAGGATGGTGTTCTTGGGGTGATGAGATGTGTTGGTTCTGACCTAATGTTTTCCTTGGTGGCCAAAAAATTCCATTTAGGACGCATCTGCCCAGAGCACCTTCCTCCAAACATTTGGGGAGTCTCCAACATGCCTTTTGGCCAACTGATTTTAGTGCTCTATCCAATATATTTGGGATGAGTTAGGAAGTTGAGATGAGGTCGACTGGTGATTATCCACCACCCCGACCTCGACAGTAAATGCAATCGAATCCTCACAACGATGCTCAAACATCTAGGAGAAAGTCATTACTGCACATTAGAGGCAGTTACTTTTGTCAACATAGTGTATTTCAAACAAACCTAGAAAACCAGTGAAGCCTTAAGAGGAAAATAATATTATTATTATAATAGTATAGTAAGCAGCTCAGCTCAGGTGATTTAGCACCTAAACGTTCTTCTTCTTCGTCCAGCATTCTTCAGCAATTACTACCAGTAACTGTGTACTTGTGTGAATTCCTTTCCCATCTGTATGCACATCTTTGTGGAAGTGTAAAGCATGAGGTTTAATTTAAGGTATGTTATGTTTCTAAAATGTGTCATGTCAACAGAAAAGCAACCCTGAAACCAGTTATGACTCAACACAGAACTTGAAGCAAGCTTCAAGTCAGCCATCATCGTTCCTCTCTGGAAATAAGTTATCTTGGCCAGTTATCAGTCTAATCGCTGTACAACACTTGTTGAAATATTATGGCTTCATTGGGAACAGAAATCCTATACAAATCTTGTGCAACATCTCAAACCTCTTCTGTAAAAATGCCACCATGGTGGGAGACAGTTTCATCTCTCACGAGTCAGGAGTAATGTCCCATGAGTTTAATGGACTAAAGGAATGTAAACAGATTCCTAATCTCAGACCAGCGAGAGGAAAATTGCAGATAACCAAAGGCTATTTTTACTCCCATGGTTTCACCACAACATGAGAACGGCTCTCACAAGAATTAGAATAGAAAAAAATAAGATTACAGATGTCCCACGCTTCACTGCTAAAACAAGGCTGAAGCCCATCCCTCATAAACAATAAATGGCAGTATTCCAAATAGAATGGGACACTCTGAAGTGGCATCACTCTGGCGCAGCATCTGGGAAATGGTTAAAAAGCACACTAGAATTGGACTGGGCTGAGGAGCATATCTCATCTTGACTTCTCATTTCATGTAGCACCATCTAATACCTCTGGGATGAGCTGGAATGCCATTTGTTATCCAGAAATAATCAGCCAGCCTCAGTACTGGACCTCCCTAATCCTGTTGTGGTTTGACACAGTCAAACCTCTACCAATATCTCTCTAACATCTATTATTCCCAGATGAGTAGAAGCTGACACTAGAGCAAGGAGAGGACAAACTCCATAATACTACCCTGTATTTCAGAACACTGGTTGAACAAGTGGCATATGCCTTATACATTTGTTAGGTGATATGCAGCCAGAAAGCAGCCCAATTGCCATTTTAAGGTTTTTCCTAGAACCGTATGTCCATGAACCATTTAAAAACAATTGTTTTTAAAAATGCATCCAAACACTTCTACAGTTCAGTTGTAAATAGCCATAGTGTAATGGTAAAGAAGTGGTAAAGAAGTGGTGGAAGTGTATTTCCACATAGTTTTATTGCATGTGCAAAAACAGCAGAAAGTAAGCCCAACACAGCAGCTCACATGTAGTCAAAGCACTAAAACCACAGTTTTCACGATCCACAGTAAAATAGTTCCACGCTGCAGACTCAAAACTGTTTTGTTACCTTCTGAGTATGTTACTCACTGCTGCAAGCTAGGAATAATGTTCATGGCCCAAATTTCAGCAAACACCAACATGCCAGTGACGTGGTAGTGATTGTGCTGCTGGTGTTAATTCATTGTCCTCACAAGACACTTCATTGAGGCCACCTAATCTCAGTTTTTGCCAATTGATCATGCAAGTGTATAGATTATTGCAGTCTGGTGTGCATAGCGAGAGTAAAAAACACAATGGACTCCATCAACATGTCCTTCACTAAATATAAATTCTGCTGCCTCACAGCCTCATGGAAATGAAGAGTCTGTTAATCAGAAAGCATGTGTACAGTAAGTGATTAGCAAGCACAAAGAGGACATTCTCTGGTATTTCTTTACTGCACATCTTACCCCCAATGGCCTGCAGGGCTTTTTTAACGTCAGTCCATGCAACATGCTGCTGTGTCTACTGTCAACACACTGGGGGGTTGGAGGCTGTGGCAGTTAAGTGACAGCTTCATGAGTGATTTTTTTTTTTTTCCATTTAGAGCTGGCTTTGTTTATTACACAAATAGCAAAATTCGCATTATGCCCACTAGTGGACGAACCCCACTATGATCAGTTTTATATTTCTATACATTTGGAAAGAGATAATTTATCTGGTAAATGCACACAATTACTACATCCTTGTCTGGATTTTACACTGCAGTGATCTCCCAAGTAATAAAAATTCATGAGTAAGCTACCTTGGCCAGTGGGAGGGTTAAAGTAGCAAAATTCAAGAATTGGCATTTCTTTTTCTTGGGCTCCTCCTACAGTCAAGAAGAGTAACTTCATTTTACAAATACACTTCTGGAACAGCACGGAGACCAGAAGTCACAGCATGTGGACTGACATGGTAAAGTAACATTACCAGATTTACAACAGCATTACGCTGTTCTTGTGAGTGCTGTCCTTCCTGCTTAATCGGAGTTACATAGTGCAGTTAGCAGCATGCCAAACCGGGAGTGGAAATGATTTGTGGAGTGTATTATTACAATGATTTATTTAATTAAAAGGTAAAATGCTTCATAATGTTGCTTTAAGTGCTTTGCTCAAAATGATAGACAGCTCCACCCACACCAATAGATTACAAGTCATCCTGTCCCAGGTAAGACAAAGGTCACAAGCAGATGCAGAAATTTTGAGATGGCAAGACTGCTTTGAATAATGTCAGTGTTAAAAAGTGCTATTAAAAATAACATTTAATTCGATTTAACTTAATTAGGACCAAGAGCTGCCGAGTGAGTAAAAGCTCCACTCCAAAAGAGAGGTGACCTCTTTTGTTTTCAGAAAGCAACACATTAGTTCCTCCAGAACACTTCCTCATTTATCTAAGCATTTCTGCTTGTGTAAAGTCCCATTCCTGCAAGCCTAGACAGACAAATTTGACAATGATCCTGTAAGTTTCTCTGTGTGGGTGTGTGAGAGAGTGATCTGTGTGAAAACCCACTCAGGTGAGTCAAGAGGTTAAGCTCAGGGCATGGCCCTGCTTCAGTCCTGCTAAAAGGTTTCCATAGCAACCTGCTCCCTGCTTTAATCAGTCCTTGAATATGAGGATGGTACAGAGATCCTCGATAGGGGGTTTATTCTCATTGCAACTTTCAGTTTTTACATGTACTTTTCCAAAGGACGGCTGCATCTAACTGGCTGTGGCAGTCCTGACAAACAGAAAATTGAGAATAACAACTACAAAACGTCTGTCACATTGTATTCATAAAGTGCTGTTTACAGCTCTGCTCTTATGAATGACGGATCCTATTGGTCTTGTAAATGGAACAAATTCCAAAAGAGTGCCAAATATTTCACCAAAAAATTGGAGTTTATGAAGATTTGTATCAACAAAAGGAGTATGTTAACATCTGTTCTCAAACCTAGCAGAAACTACAAAAATGTAATTTCCTTCATGTAATATGGCCTGTAGTTTTATATGATTTTATATATTGTTTACAGACATATTTGTGATGTGTTAGTGTGTATTGCACTGGTGCGAGTGGAGACACAGTTTTGCTGGAGTGTTTAAACCCCACAGTGGCACTGCTGTACTTAGTCCACCAACCAGAAATATCCAGCAACAGCCTACTGTGGGCACTGATGGACTAGAGGATGTTCACAAACTGAGCTTCTGTCTCTGACTTTACTTCTCCCTAGTTTAAGCACCCCAGCAGCACTGCGGTGTCTTATTCACTCATACCAGCGCAACACACACTAACACACCACCATGTCAGTTCCACTGGAGTGCAACGATGTGGTCCTGACCATTTAAGATCAGGGTGGAAGGAGGCCAACAGATGGACTACAGTCTGTAATTATAGAACTACAAAGTGCTCCTGTTTTGGGGGGGTGGGGGTGGTGTGCTTGCCAAGCCAGGCAATCAAATCCTAGTTTGTTTTAGGGAAGGGAGTGCTGTCACCCACCCACTCACCCTAGACCAACAAAGCAGAGGTATGATAAGATTTTATTGACATTTTAAATGGATTAAATTTTCAACACTGGCAGAGTAGAATCTTAGACAGAATGGGTGATGCTACCCAGTTAAAATATCTGCATTTCATTAATTTTGGACATGTAACCTCACAGAAATAAAGGTTGTATTCCACAGGCAATCACAGATTTGGCTAGATTATGGCAACTAGCAGTTCTCAGGATGATAATGCTCAGGAATTCCCAGGAATAGCTCCAGCAGACTACAATTCTTCCTTGGCCTGGTCCATTACCAGATTTTTTGCCAATTGAGCAATTATAGGATCAGCTGGGACACCGGCTTCAGCAACCTAGGAGTGTGCAGGATCTACAGGCCCAGCTAAAACATCTGTAGACTAAATGTGCCACAGGATGCCAAATGGAACCTGTATAACACCATTCCCAAATGTATCTCATCTTGCATGTAGTGATGGCCAGATGGAGCCTTCAAAACTTTCCATCCAAATGGTTCGAAAATTGGTTCATTTCTCAAGGCTTTGTGCATACACAAACCCACTGCTGGTCAAAACCTTTATTGCCATTTTTACTATTTGTTGTGCAACAGTGTCAGTCTGAGAATAATCGTGAAGAGTAGAAATAAAAAACACCATTTGATTTTGTGTGGTTTGTTCATTCCTTCTTCTAATGTGTACCATCATTACATTCGATTCCAACAACTCCTTCCTGGTGTGTTATTTTTTTGTCAACAGTGTATATTATCATTATACCAGTAGCATAAATTAATCATAACATGATAAACATTTATTGCAATTATTTCTAGGAAAATAAATCAACACATGATGCAAACAACTAACCAGACAGCCAGGTAAAACAAAGAACAATGGTTCGCCAAGGAACAGTTGCGCTGTAAAGAAATCTGGATTTCAGAACCAGTTATGAGGAACCTTCAAAGCTACACTACTGGTTTTACAAGAAAGCATGCTTCACCAGAGCACTTGAAGTGAAGTAGCAAACTAAAATCTGTGAGACAGATGATAACACCTTCTTTTATCCCTCTGTAGGAAGGAAATGACCACAAGACTGCATGGGAAGGCATGGATGCCAGATGAAGTTAACAAACCTTACTTGAAAGCAGCAGTGACTCTTAATAGCCGAAACATATTCCAGCACATGAAAGTGAGAAGCAATGACACTGATCAATAGTGGGGTGAAAATGAGATTTTAAAAATGTAGTGAGGCACAGTTATTTAAAGCTTGGTGCATTTCTTTGGTAGGCAATGAAGAGGTGGACCACAAGGCTGTGATGTTAAAACACAAACATGGTTCACACAAAATACAGTATATGCTGGATTTTTGGATGCGTCATTTTTTTTATCTCAAAAAACCTTGCCCTGATTTCACCTGAACCCTATCCAACCAGGATAAAGCACCTTAAATGCATTTCTAATGCTAAAAAACACAAAAAATAAAGCAAAACACAATATAATCCATTAGAGAACTTCTTTAATCCCACTTTCCTTACTTCAAATTCTGAAATCATCCCGAATTACTGAAGTTTCTCAGCAATTTAAAGTCCAAACATTGAAAGAAAGTTCAGAATTTACTTACTTTCATTCAACTGGTCTATGAAAACACCTTTCACACAATCCTCCAGACCTTCACACGCCACACCAGTGACTAAAACTGAACCACGAAACAAAAAAAGCCACAGGGAAATAACTCCTCCTTCTCTGTGGGTCACACAGACATATTATAGAGTTTCGGTTGCTTTCTTAACTACAGTACATTTATCTCTAGAATCTCTCACAATTCTACAGAAGTAGAAAATAGCTTCTCAATCAGATCAACTTTTCAATCAAAGTTGAAAGATTTTATTCCATTGGGTGCAATTTTTATTGGTCCAATCAGAAAAGTCTGATACGACATGATTGGACTGCCAGATTCAAACGATGAAATAAAAAAATCTGTATATTAAAAAAAAAGCTTTGATAAAGCACTTTCTAAGCTGATGTTAATCATTTACACAGATTAGGTTACATAACCAAGCAACACCAGGCAAAAGAGCAGTTCTCAGAATGATATTGATTTTTCCAGACATTTTCTGAGTTACAGGTTAATTTTCAACTTCAGATCTATGCTAGATTAAAAATATCTGGCAAGCAGAGCAGATAGAATGGAATAAAAACACATTTTCCAAACACAACATGGTGTACAGTAGACTCTCAATAAGGACTTGAAACCTGGCTTGTTTTGATTTAAGTCCCTTAATAGAACACTAAAAGAACCTTAACCTAGAACCGTAAGCTCTCATGCAAACCAACTTTTCAGAACCAAAGCTGTGTATTCAGTGTTCATGTGTTGAGCTAAGTGTTTGAGTTGTGTTAACTGACCACAACGAAAAACTAAGTATTACCAAGTGTTTTAAATACATATTTTTGTTAAGAGTGATGTTTCATTTTGGAGTGTCCCTCTACTTTATCAAGCATGAGCACTCTGGCACTCTGTGTTGTAGTGTTTTGTGTCTTAATTTCTCAAATGAGCTTATATTATTATAACCCAAGACACAAACAGTCTGGTGTCCATGCTATGTCAAAGATTAACTCTGAAAGGCCTGTTGCGTTCTCTTATGTCCATTGCTTCAAGAACCCAATAAGACTAGACAAACAGAGTTTTCATGTTCACTGAAATGTGTCAAACATCCCTGACTAATTTATCTAAGGCTAAACTTAGTGTGTTTTGCTTTTTAATGTTCCTGGCACTGGTAAGTATTTCAAATGGGTATGGATACATCACAAAGTACATTACGTAAAATGTATATTTTTGCTCCAGGGCTCCTCCTTTGGTTGAGATGTGTAATTCACTTTCACACCTCTGTTGTAAATACAGTTTTTGCTTCGTGCTCCCTCTCATTGATAGTTCAAAAAATGTGGACGGAGGCAGCAGAGTAATATCACTGGATTCTGCACAAATATGACTTGGGTTACACAGTGTAACACAGCTCCACCAAGGTTCTATATCCTTCCATCTCAGAGTGGCAATGAAAGAGACTCCATTCTCCCTATTATATGATATCAAGGTTAAATTGCCACACACTGTTGCTTTAAATCACACTGACAGCTGCACTGCAAGCGCTTTCCTTGCTTTGTGTTCTCTCACGGAAGTAGCACTAAATGAACATATAAGACCACGGTGACTCAGAAGTGAACTGAGTGAGAGGTGGCTGACGTGATGTAGTTAATATCCGATTTTAGCTGCCTCGAGTAACAACAAAAAAGTCTGAAAAAGTCTAAAACAGCATGGCACTCTCAGTTCCTCACACCATTTTAAACAGGAAGATCTCAATACAAAGTCCGTTTCTCATTCTGTCTAGGGATTTGCAAAGCCAATGGTTCCACAACACACAGGAGATAAAGTCTTACCGACTTGCTGTGGGGACTTGCATCAAAGAGCAACAAATCCCGGGGGCATTTAATGAAAGCAATCAAAGAGCAAAGAAAGTCTAAAAAAAGAAAGCACCAAAAACACAACAGACACAAAAATGTACCCTTGCAAGCATGCTGGCACAAACACGCAAGAGCACCTTCTATATAAAGGCCCTTAAACTGTTTACTGAATTCCACAAGCTCTTTTTGCAGATCTAATTTGCTTTAATCTGATTTTAGTTTAAGATGGAAACAGACAACACTTCATTTTCTGCTTTGGATCGGTTTTATTTGTGTGTGTGTGTGTGTGTGTGTGTGTGTGTGTGTGTGTGTGTGTGTGTGTGTGTGTGTGTGTGTGTGTGTGTGTGTGTGTGCGCATATATATGAAGCAGGAACTTCTTTCTTGGACAGCTGCCTCTCAGTCCATGGCAATATAAAACCCATTTGACTGTAGATTTTGGTGTTCTAGCAGTTTCCATGTAAACCAATTTCCTTTCAGCCGAGGGTGACAGATTGGGTCGGACTGTGGCAAAGTGCTTGCGTTCAATGGCTTGAACTGAGGATTTTGGAATATTGTGTTGGTCAATCCAATGAGTGCTGTCAAACACGCCTTTTAATGTTTTTAATGTTGGCACAGAGAAGCTACCAGCTGGAAAGTTAAAATACATTTTGGAAATTTGAGCTCCATTGAATGAATAATCTGTTCCCCATGTATGACATCATAAGAACTTTCTCCACCACAAGACTCCACTCCTCTATAAAGTACCTAGTAAGTATGAGCACACCACATACTCAATTACTGTACAAACTACAAGGCCCAGGTCTTGGTTTGAACTATGACCTGCCATCGCTACAGTATCCACAACAAGGATGCTGGATAGACCCTGTTTTACCCATCCTGCCCATGAGGCAACACTCCAAACGTGTGGCTACTATTTGTTCCCGTTCAAAAGGCCAGATGGACTGGGTTGCTTCAGCCATCACTGCAGAATCAAAACTACACAATGGTCGTGTACACGGCACATGAACCACAAAGAAATGTGGCCACTTGTCTTTTTTTGAAAGACAGATTCTTTACATACCTTATGAATGTGGCTAATATAAATGACGGTTTATCAACCTATTTCCAATGACGTTCCTAACACCATGCACCACGTGACATCTTACTTTAACACCTTGTGCTTCGCCTACTGGCCAGGAAGTCAAAGGTCTATTATTAGTTCACTACTAACCCTTTGTGTCAGGAAACATACACCCTAAAAACAACTGCATTCACAAAGGGGTGCTTTTATGTACAGTTTTTTTTTTGCTCTGCTGTAAATACGTCTAATAAAAGCCAAACAAAACAAACAAAAATCACGTTTCAGGCCGAAACCTTAGGTTAAGCAGGTTCTCTGTGTATCTACTGAACCAGTCAAAGGTTTGCACTCAACTGGATGCATTAGTGATGATATTATGCGGCTTGATATTGATGCCGCTGATACAATATTCACTATGAGAACAAAAGTAATGAGACACATGCTCATGCATTGTTTCTTCTGAAATGAAGGGTATTAAAAAGGGGTTATCTTTGTTGCAGTGACTGTCTCCACAGTTCATTAAAGGCTTGGATTTTGGAGCATTGCTGTGAGGATTTGAACTGACGTGTGAGGCTGCATACACACAAGCCACCACAAAATACATTTTATAAAGCAAAACACCTGATTTCTCTTTACAAATAGACAGAATCTCTATTACTTGAGGAATCTTCTCTGTTATTCATGTGTTTTTAAATACACAAAACATAAATACACATTGTTTTGAAAGGTTTTACGTGAATAGTTGAAGAGTAGGTTGTGTCCAAACTAGCAAGAGAGAACAGTAGACTGGTCTACTGGTAGACTGGTTGTGGACTGGGATCACAACAGAAACTACATGGACAAAAATAGAGAAACCTGTTCATTCATTGTTTCTTCAGAAATCAGGAGTATTAACAAGAGTGTATCCTGTTGTTGGAGAAACTGTCTCTAATGTCCAGGGAAGGCTTTCTACTAGATTTTGGATCAAGAGTATTAGTGAGATCTTTATGTTGGATGATCACCACCCCAGGAGCAGCAACAATACACAGAACACTCCATCTAGTCCACAGCTGGAGACCTCTCACCTCTGCAGCAACTCGCAGGAGTCTCCTGCATAATGACAGGATTTATGGTCGACTTGTCTTATTCATTGTGCATCAGTTGAGTTTACTGATGTGGGTTTTGCAGGATGGGATGTCTGCTAACAGGTTCATGGTTCAGGTTCACATTAAATTAATACATTTCAAGGTTCTTTTGTTTTTATTTAGTCAAAAATGTATTATTCTTAAATTTTAAGATTTTGGATTTCTGATTTTCATGATCTATAAGCCACACAGATCAACTGTAAAAGAAAAGAGGTATGAAATATGTCACTTTACATATAATGAAAATAAAACCTGACACGTTAACTTTTTGTATGAAATCATTAACAAAAATGAACTTTTTCCACAGTATTCAAAATGTTTTGAGATGCATTAGTATCTGCTCCAGAGAGTCCTGCTCTTTTGGCAGTGTATCTCTACAGGATCTAGACAAGCTGTGCAAGTGCATTTGTGTCAGCAATGGAAACAACTTCAACTCAACTGAATGCTTTCATTACAAGAGGTGTCCACAATTATTTGGACATACACAAACCATAATTCAGAACTTGACTTATCTGTAAGGACGTGATGCTTTAACATAGAAGCTCAAACTTCTCTTTTCGTTGACATTGTTACTTTTGTATGCAGAACAAGCTGCAGAAACAGAACAGAATTAGTTCTGCAAACAGAGCAGAATGGTTGGAGATTATATATTATATATAAACACAGTTACTGTAGGCTCAGCAAGTCAAAATGTGTGAGAGGAGACAAAGTGGCCAAGCGTGACAAATGCACACTATGGTTTAGAACAACCAAACTGCTCTGCAAAACATCCGTCCAAGACAACGTGAAGCTGTAACCCACAATGCAGTTGCTTTTTTGGTTTTGGTTTAAAATGTGTAACTTCTTCTCTGTAATCAACACAAGATCAAAATTATACAGCTAATATTTAGAATGTAGAACGTCCCTTAGCCTACTTTGACCAGATACATTTGGTAGCCATTAACAAGATCAGAACATTTCAAAAATGGAATGCTAGGCTGCTGTAATCCATTGTGTTTGGTGTCACTGCCCTTTGCTTGGGCCATCAGTTTTGGTGCCCAGGTGGTGGAACAAACTTCCATTGGCTGAGTCTCTCTTCGTCTTCAAACAGTGACTGGTGTCCAGGGTCACATGTGGTTTTCATTCCAACCAAGCAGGTGGACAGTCTAACTTAAGGTTATAGTCTGAGATCATCTAGAAGCCAGTAGAATCACCGGTATGGATGGTCACGCTTCCTTTTGTATTGTACCTTATATTTTAAATCAACACTGACTTTTATACCTGGCAGTATCTGTGGGAGTCCATTCGCACTTGCTATGGATACATTCTGGGTGTAGACAGCAAAGCCTGCTTACTTTAGGTTTGTAACGAATGCACCAGCTACCATTGCTGACAGAGATGTGCAAACGCACACACAGTTTGTCCAGTCCCTATAGAGAAGTATTGCCAATAGAATAGGACACTGTGGAGGAGATAAACATGAACCACTGGCATCATACCTAATTCAAGGGGTACAAAGCCCTGCAGTAGAACAGTGTGACTGTGTTTTCTAGAATGATGGCAGTCCAGCTAATTATTTTGGATGAGTTGGGGAGTTGGGGATGAGGTGGGGTGGTCATCATTCAACCTGCTTAATACCCTTGAATGAATGAACAGGTGTCTCAACACTTTCATCAACGTAGAGTACTTGATTGTACAGATCATGACAAAGATGTCCATTGCAGAATGAGAGATTGAAGGATGAGAGATTGAAATTAGGAGAGAGAATGAATTACAAAGCGAATCGATACCTTTAGTTTGAGCGATCTTCACCCCTACACAAGCCTCCTCTTCATCAGGGCCTTTGGTGGGGAAGCAGCTGGGCTTGCTCGCTTTCTCTGTAACAAACAAAGTGTGAAACATTGTCATTATGTTCATTGTTCATTCAGGATTCCATCTTCTGCAGTGACCTCAGAACATTCCCCCTCAAGTTATAACAATGAGAAACGCCCATGCATTTTATTGTTTGGTGGTCTCTACTTGGCTATACCAGCATATTCGAGCAGGGCACCAAAATGACAGCAGCACAAGACAGGATTAAAACATTTCACATACTGCATATATTCATATTTCATATATTTAAAGGGAATAGAGTAGAGAGAGGGATGAGGGCAGATAATGAAGTAGAGCAGGATTGGCTTTTACTCAGTTAGATTATGTCTAAGCCTCTGGGATGACAAAAAACATCATTATGTATCAATGCTTTCAGACAAAAGACCTTGTATTTCAACTACTTTTGCAGTTTTTCACTTAGACACTATAAACCTGGCAGTTGTTCTTTCCATTTTATCTGTATGTCATGGGGAATGGCCAATGGAAATGCTAGAAAATTATGAATTTAAATCTTTCTTCCATTTCTTCAAAGTTAATTTTTTCCTCCTACTTGCAATTTTGATATGCAAGATTTTTGTTTGACATATGATGATGTGCAAACAAAGTAAATCGAATATTTAGTGCAAACTAAAAAAAAAAAAAATTCATCACCAGAGACCTCCCCTCCTCCAATAATTAATTCTGTGATATCTAGGTCAGACAGGCTAGAGAGCTAAACTACTCTCATAGTAATTTAATTTGCATATAGAACATTAGCACTTGGGAAAGTAAACACACTCTAGAGCCAACCAAAAAAAACAAAGCATATTGACCGCTGACTGCACTGGTTATTAATAACAGTGTGCATGCTTATAAAAAGAAGCCTGTGTGTGCATCTGTGTGTGCTTTCCTATCTGTAGACTAAAGTGGGTTTTCTTCACCACCTACCATCTGGACTCCTCCTGACACCAGACAGTGTCTGGTGCTCTCACTCACCCACTCTCCCAGTCTCTCTCTCTCTCATACACACCTAATGTAATCAGACGTGATGGAATGAAAAATAAACTCTTTTTTCCTAAGCTATCAGTCAACGCCACATGGTTCAGATATTTATGACCTGATGATCAGAGCCTCCGGACACACCTGAGGACACAAGTCAGCTAGTTACTCATTCAAACAGCTTAAAGGAACACATACCATCCACACCAGTGCATCCAACTTGTAAATTTAAATCAACTCTTCAGTATTAATGTCATCATCCTAATTAGTGACTAATTTCCATTCATATTAAATCTAGTTATTAGTCTTAGTTGAGCCGTTCCTCCTAACCTCAGCATTCTGTCAAATGGGGCATCCTCTCAACAACAGAGCCAGAAATGAGGAGGTGTGTGGGGGCTAAATGACAGTTACCATGGATATATGTTGCCATGGGAGCCAAGGATAGAGGTATCAGAGGGAAATTTGTGAGGTCATGGCAATATACCTGGATTTAAGAGGACAAATGTGGGTGGACCATCACAGTTGGCACAACTGTTTATGATTTAGAGCTTTCGGATTTGTTTCTGGTTGCTAGAAGCTACTGAGTTGTACATTTTTTGGTTGCTTGACAAATTAGAGGCTATAATAAATAATAATAATAAATAATAAATAATAATAATAATAATAATAATAATAATAATAAATATATATATATATATATAATATATATATATATATATATATATATATATATATATATATACATACATACATACATACATACACACACATACACACTATACTCTCATTTACTACTACTACTTCTTTCGGCTGCTCCCTTTAGGGGTCGCCACAGCAGATCATCTGCCTCCATCTTGCCCTATCCCTATCCCCTTGCCTCCTCTACTGTTACACCAGCCATCTCCATGTCCACCTTCACTACATCCATAAACCTTCTCCGAAGTCTTCTTCCTTCTCTCCATCATCTCGGCAAGCTCTCTGCCTTTACCAGTCATTGTCCCTACGTTCAGAGTCCCTACTCTAACCTCTACACTTCTGCCTGTCCTTCTCTCTCGCTGCCTTCTAACCCGCCTTCCTCCTCTCCTCCTCTATGGTCTTTGACCGACAGTAGTTCAATTTCCACCGGCACCCTGCTGGTCAACAGCACCGGAGGTGGTTGTTAACCTGGGCCTCGACCGATCCAGTATGGCAGTCATATTTGTGATCCGCATCACAAGTTTTACACCGGATGCCCTTCCTGACGCAACCCTCACCATTTATCTGGGCTTGGGACCGGCACCAGAAGTACACAAAGTTACAACAAAGTTTTTAAATAACATTCTGTTTTAAATGGAAAACCTTTTTTCTGTCCCCTGCTCTCATGTTCACACTATGGAATAAGTGTTAGACTAGTGTATAAAGAAGAAATTTCAATATGTTTATATATACCGGTAGTAAAAAAAAATATATAGATGGATTTAATGGGGTGTGCTCTATTTTTTTATCATTCAGCTAAAATACATTGGGATATAATTGTTTTGTCCATATCGCCCAGCCCTACTCCACACAATACTTTTACAATGAGTTTGGGAGTAGGCGAAGAGGTGGGTTGGTGATCATACAAATGAATGCAATCAAATCCTCACAGCAATGCTCAAGGAAGTCTTCTCTGGACAGCAGTGTGGCAGACCAAAGCCAGGACCAATGCAGTAATCCATCTTGCTGGGAATATTGAAACAGCTAAAAGTAATGCTAGCTGAAGCTAGGAGCCAGGAAAAATGCAGTGAGCTCTATCTTTGGATCAGCAATAACCTAACGCAGGACCAACTACCTTATCAGTCAGCTAACCACACACTCGGCCGCTTTTCAAATGGTTATCAACATTGTATTGTTCCATGCTGGTGTGGACCCATTAGACTGGTTAGGTTAGGTTTCTGTCCGCAATGCAATAATGCAACATTTGTAGTCGTCAGAGGTGTCCTGTGTCACATAAATAAAGAAAATTCTGTTAATATTAACAATCAGAAGAAGCTGAATCATTATTGTTCCAAACAGGGCAATCATTAAACGCTCAGAACCGTCCCGTTGCCCTTATAGAGTTGTGAATTGGCTTCTAAACTGCATCTGAGCATTTTTCATTCCATCTAAAGTGACACACTTCCGATTTATACATCAAAGAATAACTGACTCTATAAACGCCTTCTTTGTAACACAATGCAATAATAAGCTAATCAAAAAAAAAAAAACATTCTTGGACATGTAGGTTGTACAAGACGTTAAATGTGAAGCGCAACTTCTATGACTCACTGACCTCTAAAGCAAACAAGAGATAACACACACCGAACACAGCCACAGCATCCACACACACTAACCTCTGCTTTTCAATTATGACTGTTCTAGACAAAGATAATACCATACGGGTGAACTACCTGTTGGACTCTGTTTCCATTGTAGATGACCTTTCCTTTGGTTCCGACTGACATGTCTAGACATTTTCAGCTCCTGTGCCACGAGGAAGTACTGTCTACAAGCCAATGTTACCCAACCTTCACTAACGTGCAGTCACATTGTCTCTATGACTGTGCGTATTAATACAAATGCGTGCGAATACACATCTGACTTCCACTCCCCCCCCTCAGCTCTGATGTCACTTAGGAGGTAGTTCCTGACTCTCAGTCACAACAGAAGAGTGACAGGAGGCCTAAGACTGCCATAGCTTATATACAGCTCTAATAGCTCTAGTATTGTAAATGTTGCTTGGCTACCTGACAGCAGTATTTATAAATGGGATCACTGGCAAACACCTCTTCCAGCCAATGTCATAAGATGTCTCATCTCAGAAGTAGATCTATCTATTAATTGTTATTCAGTAGTTTAACCAATGGGTTTTCATGCATTTTACAGTTTCTACTTATTAACGCACTTATTAACCACTCAAACTCTTCAAAGTCTTCTTCAAAAGCTTAAACACATCAACTTCAAGAACTGACATGTTACTTTCTACCTACCTACCATATATACAAGGGTTGGACAATGAAACTGAAACACCTGTCATTTTATTGTGGGAGGTTTCATGGCTAAATTGGAGCAGCCTGGTGGCCAATCTTCATTAATTGCACCAGTAAGAGCAGAGTGTGAAGGTTCAATTAGCAGGTAAGAGCTCAGTTTTGCTCTAAATATTGCAATGAACACAACATTATGGGGGAAATACCAGAGTTCAAAAGAGGACAAATTGTTGGTGCACGTCTTCCTGGCGCATCTGTGACCAAGACAGCAAGTCTTTGTGGTGTATCAAGAGCCAAGGTATCCAGGGTAACGTCAGCACCACCAAGAAGGACCAACCACATCCAACAGGATTAACTGTGGACGCAAGAGGAAGCTGTCTGAAAGGGATGTCCGGCTCAGAGACTAAATAAAACAGGTAGCAGCAGCCAAAAACATTTACGTGATTCAACATCTGCCTGGAAAAAACACAGAGATGTGAATTGGATGGGTCTAAAACAGATGCCCAGATGACCATGGAGCGAAAAACAGTAGGTAACCCTATCTGTAATTTTCTTGCAGGACTGGAGAGAAAAACACAGACATAGCCAATCCAGATGCAAGTAAAAATATAGAGCTTCTGAAAGAAACTTACCCCAAAAAATTACCCCATGTAAATGTAATCCTGCCTTAATCAGATAATCAGAGCAATTGCTGCTGTAATGGTTTGTCTGATTTGAGCTAAACTTATAAATCTTACTATTTAGGTCATGTCACATTTTTATAAAGCCTCTCTAAAATAAACACACAACAGACAAAGAGCTCTTCAAAAATACTTGTTGCAGTTTTGCTTTACGCAAATGTTTTTCAGTGGTTTTTGAGTACCATTTCCCCACACATTCTCCTGCTCGCACCACACCTGGTGCAACTAATGAACAAATTAAAAGCTATTCCTGAGGTGAACTGAAAACACTACAGCAGAGTTTCTCCATCCTGGTTCTGGAGTACCACTGCCCCACAGATTTAAGTTTCCGCTAAATCCAACACACCTGATCCAACTAATGAGCCCTTGCTCAACCAAACTCTAATACAAGCAGAGCAGTGCTGACCAGACATGAGAACCACTGCACATCATCATGCAGGACCAGGATTAAGAACCACTGCTTTAAAATATTGAAAGGAAATATTACTATGATGTCCATAATGTGCAATGGTGTAAACTTTTTGAAAAATGGCACAAATTTTGATGTTCACAAACTTTGCTGCCTCAGTTTTTATGGTGGCACTTTGTATAAACTCTAGATTGTGAAGGGTGATCAAAATTGCAATTATTGGCAAAGCCACTGCCTGTCATGAAAATGTGATAAGCAATGACCTTATAACAAAGATTACTGCATTCCAGCCACGGCATTTCAGCCTTACAATATGACCTGCTAACATAATTTCAGTGATGATCTCGTTAGCTCTGGAGAAAAGGTTAATGAGGACAAGATCTCACGCAGACCGGTTGCTTCAAAATGGTAGCGGTGCTTTCAAATTTTCTTCTGTTAACCACGGTTATCTCCATGTAAACACGTCAGTCATCATTGCATTGCATCAAACAGGTTTCAAAGGGAAAGATAATATAGCACCCCAATCAACCATTTATCCAATCATCAAGAACTTCAAGAGAGTGGTTCAAATGTAGTGCAGAAGGTTTAAGGGGGCCCAAGGAAGGCAAGCATACAGCTATGAGATTGCGTCACCACCAACTTTCACAAACTCTTGCAGGTGTGAGTGTATCTCTATCTGAGTGTATGCACAGTGAGAAAGGCTTTAGGAGGATGGTGTCAAGAAGGGCAGCAAAGAAGCCACTTCTCTCCAAGAGAAATATTAAAGGCAAACTGAAGGTAAAGGTAAAGTTATTATCGCTGATGAAGTTTGTGACATCTGCAAACAAGAAGAAAGAGTGAGTGCTACCCGTTTCATGCCAACAGTAAAACATCCTGAGACCATTCGTGTGTGGGGTTGCTTTTCATCCAGGGAAGTGGGTTCGCTCAAACACTCAAGAACACTGCCATGAATAAGGAATGGTATGAAAACATCCTCAAAGAGCAACTTCTCCCAATGATCCAGGAGTAAATTTGTCAATGGTTTTATCAGCATGATGGAGCACCAAACAAGTGGCTCAGTAAACAAACCATTCAAATTTTGGTCCATGGCTAGGAAACCCCTCATATCTCAATCCCACCTGTGGTCAATCCTCAAAAAGATGGTGGACAAACAAAAACCCAGAATGATATCTAGCTTGCGAGGTTAATTGCAGAAGTCTTAAAGGAGAAGGGTCAACACTGTAAATATCAAGTCTTTGTTTAAACTGGATGTATTTGTAAAAATAATCAATGGAATGCTTATAATTGTCCTACATTATACCATACCAACACCTGACAAAAGGTTCTAAATAAAGGCAGCGAATTTTGGGAAAAACAATATTTGTGCAAATTGACCCTGAATCCAGAGGAATGAACCATCTCTGATGTGAAAGGCAGGGCATAATACTAACCCTCAACTGTGGGGGAAATATTTTCTAGCATCCCAAATAAACCCTTATTTAAAATTCTGAGCAGACAATTAAAGTGTCAGCTTACACGAATATTGTAATCTAAACCCATTCAGTCGTGCAACATGCCAAACCGTCAAGTAAGTAGAATACAATACAGGACAATAATGTTGCTTCAACTGTATAATTTTCTGTCTTTATGAAGCTGCTAGTTAACTGTGTTTATATAATTCACAGATTTATGTGGAGGAAGACTGCTGAAAGTGCTCTAATAAACAGATTAGTACCAGTATCGTACACACCGCTCTATACTTTAGGACCATGATATAGGAGACAACACCATGCCATTAACATCAGCCAACCTGAAGGGTGGGTGTGCATTCATCAAGCTAATTAGATTTTCAATTTCATACATTCTCACAGCATCTGGGAACTCCTCACTGAAATCTTCATGCTGACCTTAGTCCTCCTAATTCACCACAGCACTCAGCAATTTGCTGAGCTCTCTGGTTGGGAATCCTAGCGAGGATGGCTGTCCTGGCTGTCTCTGAGTGGGTAGGTTGCCTCTCCAGTAATGCAATAATAACAGGCACAGGCATCTGTTAGCTGTTCGCTGCTAACAGAACTGGCATGTAGGGTTCTCCTCCAAGTGTGTTCAGCTGTATAATGATGTTGCATTAGCTCAGACATCCCACCCAGCAAAGACTCAAGAAGGTAGCACCAAGCAATACGATTGGTTGCGTTCTGATCCGTGCAATATGACATGCGCAGTAAATGTAGAAAAAGAGAGAAAACTAGTGGAAAATTAATTCACGGCTTTAAAGAAAGACAAAACAGTTAGAGCTACACCAGTATTTAATTCATCCATGCATGTGCCAATCAAGGACAGACCATATTGCTGTACCTGACTGACTATGTAAGGTCATCCAGTTGCACATGCTTTCCATTTCCATAATTATTGTACTACTAGCATCATTTGCAAGTGAAGTATGCGTCAGAGAAGAGTTTACAACTGTTACAACGACCTTAACACCATGTCAACCTCACCAAGAACTGCAGTGGTGTTTTGCCAGACTGTAATGGAGTCACTGAAAATGGCAGCATGTCTTGGTGGAGATGATCAAGCAATCTGTGTGTGGAAGCACCGTGGTCAGTGCAAAGACCAACGGTTGTTGTCACACATCTCATGTTCAGAAGGGGGTGGTGTTAGGGAGTAGGGTGCCTTTTTACAAAATCTGCAAGTGAGAATATTCCAGCCGCATTGGATAGATTATGGCAGGACACCACTAGGCACCTCGTCTTGCCACACTGAGATACCATACCAGTCTAAACAAACCCTTAATTGCACCTGGTAAACTTTATCATCCTTCCAAACAGCACTGCAATCTCACACTTCTGGGTGCAACTATTTGCTTTGCACAATGAAAGTAATCTATTGCCATATCTCAGATTCCATGCATTTACAATATATGCATTTTTCATCTATATGTGAGGAACAATCTAAAGTTTCAACGAAGGGTCCCTCACAACCGCTCACGTTTATCTTACAAAAAAAAGAGTGAGAGAAAGAGAAAAGGGGGGAGAGGAGAAAGAAAGAATACAGGTCACTTTGGCATGTTTGCACATGTTCATTTGCCTCGTTTTCTAAATATGCTTCTGTTTTCTTTTCCCTTCAGCAAACTTCTGCTTTATATGAACTCATAAGCCATGTTCTTCAGAGGAGGGACAAGAAGTCAAAGCCAAAAATGAACTTAATGACTTCCTCAATAGTAACCCTCTCGTTTTGAACAGAGGGCTCGAACAGACCTCCTGTAAGCATCACTGTCTCAGCACAGAACACAGGTAGACGTGTTTGGAGGGTTTATCAGCCTGTCCACTTGGGGAGGTTCCACTGCTGGAAGTGAGGAGAACGTAGAAGAGACAAACTAAGCAAAAATCCTGGAGGAAATTCTAGGAATGTAACTTCTTACAGGTTCTCTGTAGGAACATGTGCTGACAATGAGTTTTTTGGCTTCTTCTGGTGAACACTTCTGAAATGGGAGATGCTGGTGTCTGCTCCAGATGTTGGAGAACTTGCTGCCATCATCTTTGGAGACACACACGTCTTGATGATAGCACTTATTAAGCACATTTTATGCTGTGAATGTTAAAGCGGTCACTATCGAGGTTCCAGTGGGTTCTAGATTCATCCTGTCTTTCTGTAGCTCTCAGGGTGTGTGGTTTTGCACATCAATGAGAGACTTGAGGCTCCCCCTGTTCTTCAGACAGACTAATCTGGTGACAACCATGCTCATGCTCTCTCTCTCTCTCTCTCTCTCTCTCTCTCTCTCTCTCTCATACACACTTGCGCTCACTCACCCCAAATCCAGTCAGACAGTCCTGGTCCTGCTCCTATGGTCCCTCACAGCTGTGTGTGACTGTGTGTGTAGAGATGATGTTCCCCTCTTTGTTATGAGTGGTGATCTCCACACCAACCCCACGCCTACTGTCTGCAAACGAAACCTGTTCTCCATTCACATACAACTACGGAAATGCTGTACTGCAGCCACCACCCCCAACACCCCCAACACCCACTGTCTGTGGTGACCAGAGATTGCATCCCCCCCCTGCGCGCGCTCCAGCACCAGCACCCCCTGCTGAACCTGAAAAACAGGAGGAATAAAAACACACTGACCTGACCGGGCTCTGTGTGTAATCCCGATGACAGCTGGGCGCGCGCGTGTGTGTGTGTGTGTGTGTGTGTGTGTGTGCAGCACCAGGGCTGTTGCGATTATCCAAGTCACGCCTGAAAAGCCTCGCCGCGATATCTCTCTCTCTCTTCACTCGTTCTACTGCTGCTCTCACCGCATTCTCCTTTCCTTCCCCCTAGCACTCTCTCTCACAAACCCACCCAATCACTCTCTCCTCCTGTTCACCCCTCTTTCCATCTCTCTCTGCCTCCCAAGCTTCTCTCTCACTGTCCCCACCCCTCTCTCTCTCTCTCTCTCTCACTGTCCCCACCCCTCTCTCTCTGCCCCCCCTCTCTCTCTCTCTCTCTCACTGTCTCTCTCTCACTGTCCCCACCCCTCTCTCTCTGCCCCCCCCTCTCTCTCTCTCTCTCTCTCTCTCTCTCTCTCTCCTCTCTCTCTCTCTCTCTCTGATTTTGCTTGGTAACCCATGAAGATGAAGCCAAATAAATTCCAGAGGAGAGAGAGCATGTGGCATGGAAGGACACTCATTCACCCCTCTTGTGTCAATCCCTCTTTCTATGGGTGCCTGTGTGTGTGTGTGTGTGTGTGTGTCTTGCATGGACAATCAGCTCTATTGTGCTGCTGGAGGAGGACCAGCAAACAGGGAGGAAACCCAAGGCTCTCATCTGCTCCCTCTTTCACCAGCTGATGGGGGAGGGGAGGGGGGTAATGTGTTGGGACACTCATTTAATGGGGAGGGGTAGATACAAACTGGGTGGCGGTGGGAGGGTGGGCATTATTATGTCAGCTTAAGTGAGAGAGAGAGAGAGAGAGAGAGAGAGAGGTGTAGGTTCCACTTTTGCTGTGGAAACCAAAACCTTGAATGAAACTTTCCCAACATTACTGAACTACAACACATGTTTAAGTGATGCCACAGATTAGAGACCCAGAGAGATCAGTACGGCATGTAATCAAGCACAAATTTAAGCTCTGAGCAATTAAGACAAAAATAACACAAACATGCGCACACACATCAAAACAGATCAGGATTCCCACTCTTTTAGCAAAAATATTTGCTTTCAGGGACATTTTCCAAAACTTCATCACAAACAGCACATAATGAGCGTGTTTAAAGGTGGTTACTGGATACTGATCAACACCTGGTACCACTGCATATGCTTTTCCCCCCAGAATATTCTAATCATGCTGTAAATCCTTTTGGTATTTTCTAAATATAAGAGGAAACTGGGATCCATACTGTTTGTTTGTAAACAAATATTAGCAAAACATGAGAACACTTGCCAATATGTGTGTGGCACATGTGCACTAAGCAGTGTCCTATTACATTCATTTCCATTAGTGACATTAAACACTGTTAAACATGGTGGTGGTGGTGATGTAATATCTGTCCACATGACATCAGTAACTTAAATATGCAATATGATTTTCCACGACATCACTAATATTTACAATCTTCTTATTTTCCCTGTTTCTATGACTGGAAAAATCGGATCCGAGTTTGGAATGGTGATGGGTGGGGTACAGTAGGAGAATTGTATTGTGAGGTCTGGTGGTCTGTCTGAGGACTCCTGCTAGTCTTAAGACCCTCAATTACAGAGTATCAGCCTGAGGTGACAGCTTTGCCACAACCCCCCACCACCCCTACTACACACACACACACACACACTCTCAAACACACACACACAACCGTCAGTATGCAGTGAGCTTTCTAGCGTGTAGGACTTCAGGCTGGTCATGTCAATGCTAATTCAAACAGTCATAGTTAATGCTGTGACCTCTTCCTCTTTCACCACTCCTTTATTCCTTTACCCTCTCCTCCAGAGGGACTTTCTTTTCCTTTTCTTCCCATCACACATCCTTTACCTTCTGTATCCATATATTATGGCTGTCTCTATATATATTATGAGGATTTGGCCCTCAAATCCGATCACCACATTGATTCTTTTTAACAGATGTTGGATGTTTGATGATTAGTACTGGATAAAAAAACAACCTAAAGGTGTTAGATGAAGCTCGATTACTTCATTCAATCTACAGCTCAATGCTGGGGGCATTTTAGCTAATGCTTGGCCTGACATTGGACCATTCTACTGGCAGTACTTCTCTATGGACATTATAGCGGCTGAGTGTGCAACCTGACATCCATTGTATATTAAATAACGTTCAGGATCTTAGCATTAGGAAATAACAATGTTCAAAGGCTGTTAGAACCAACCTCAGCAATTCCTCCTCCGAGTGTTCTGCAAGGGCTTGGAAATTAAATGGCGCTGTGAAACAGCTTTGCTGCAATTGTCATTTTTGACAAGACGGTCCAGTCTTCAGATAGTGGAGCCAGAGAAGGTGGGGGCTGGTGGTAAACAAAGCCCCAGGCCAAGCTTTAAAGACTGCGATTAATCACAACTTTCTTCAGCAGAGCCCAGTGCTCCACTGACCTCCTGCTCTTTCGCAGTTATGACTGCTCAGCCTACAGGGACTCCACTCTCACTCCTCAATCAGCAGGCCCCCGGGGGTCCCATCACAGCCTGCCACACGCTTCAGACATCAGCACAGAAACAGCCGGGAAATATGCGACTTGGGCTGATTACGTTCTTCCAGAGACACCTGGCATTTTCAGTCATTTTCACTTCACAAATCAGCGCAGGCCTTGACGGATGATGGATTTCAGTCAGTGTAGTCACTGATGTTCATTGCTGTGCTGAAAAAAAATCGTGTGCCATTAATATGTAGGCAGAGAGTGATGGGGTGCTTTTAAATGCCATTAGTGTAGTGCGCGTTTCTCTAAGCTAATAAACACACAAGCTCCTTTGCTCACTCTCTCACCCCCTCTCGCACACTTGTTGTACCACATCCAGTTAATTACCTGCCAAAGAAAAAAACAGGAAAAAGTTCCCTGAGGAGAAAACACCCCCTAGTCTTGGCACAACAAGACTTAGATGGCAGTGTGTGAAGGTCACATCCTGTCTTTATGTTTTCATTAACATGAATTAAATGAGTACAGAGACAGATTTACACTCGTTTTTTTTGCCATAACAATGCTACCTCCATCGCAAATGAGAGTTTAACTCAGACCTGAGAATTCTTATCAGAACATGCTGCCTGGTGGCCCATCAGTTTATTTTTAATACATTTGTGACCAAACCAGCCCAAGATGAAGTTCTGTCAGTGTCTAAAACGATAGACTGCTGCAAAGCCCATCTACAAAGCAGAAAAGCACTGATAAGAGAATTGGGGGCTAATATCAGATCATTTTAATACACACATTTGTTGAAATTGAAACCAGACCGATCATGGCATCATCACAGCAAGAGAAATGTCACACAAAAACATTGTATGTCCAACAATCTATCAAATACCAACATTATAATCAATTATTTGGATTATGAATTGCTCAGTCACCAAGTAACTCTACAATGTAATTATCCACAATAAAGATGAATACATTATTCAAAATGTTAATAAATATTATATAATATAAAAGATCAATACAACTCAAAAACCAAGGATGGGCAAAGCAGCAGCAATAAAATAACTATAAGTAAATCAGTTTTCAGATCAGCAAAGAAACAGGAGACAAATAACTGTTGTTATTATTACTCTCTGTCCTTACTGATATATCACCAACATATATGTAAAGATGAAGATGGCATGAACCATCTATGCACACACCAACTACCAACAGATGGCACTAACAATAGGAAGAGCAATAGGAACAACTGAAGTTGAACACATCTTTTAAAGCATCTGGAATATTATTAAATGATCCCACTTTATGTTCAGTAATTAATAACATGAACATAGAGTATCACTGATGTGAAGCACCAAGAGTTCCCATGAGTATAAGTGCCCTCTTTTGGTCCCATTCCCACCCACTTGTTAGGACTCCCTGTATTGCATGATACTACACATGTTGGGAGGGTGATGTCAAACATTTGCTTCCTTCAAGTGACATGAAGCCCAGCTATTTTCAAAGTGCCGCTAATGAACTGCATAACTGAAGACTTGGAGGAAAATATTAACTGTTAATTCTGCCAGCCCCACCCTGTGATAATGCCCTGCGATAATGCCAACACTAACATTAGGCTCCCTCAGGCTGAACTTTGATCATGTCACATCAAGTATGCAGTATTTTGTTTATATTATACAGCTCTATGAGTGTGACACAAACTCCTGAGCTGAAACTGTTAGCCATAGAACATGAACACACACACACACACACACACACACACACACACACACACACACACACACACACACACACACACACACAATTCTGTATTCTGTCTGTCAGACAGATCTGTGTGGGTGAAAGCACCAAAAGGCAGATGGAACTGTTCCGTACTGGCAGACAGCACAGCCCAGTCAAAATCAATACACAAGCCCAGTGGAAAAGAACAGAGCTGACACCAGCATTCACCTTCACCCAGAGGACAGAGTCAGACCTTTAATTAGTAGGAAGACAAAGTTTACTGATACAAGTACACACCTCACAACAGTTACAAAGAGACTAATTATACATTAGAACTGCAGAAAAATATATTGTTTTTAAAGGGCTCATGTCATCAGCTTTTTATCAATTTGAAATGATCATTTTTGCCAATAGAATAGAAGCATATAAACATGTGGCTGTTGGCACGTTTTTAATACCAAGTGTGGGCTGGAGGGGTATTAAGCCCCTCTTTGAACTGTGTTCTCTGGAATGATGGTGTTCCATCCAGTACCTTTGGAATGAGTTGGGGAGTTGGGGATGGCCTTCCCTGGACAGTAGAGTCTTACTCCAACAAAAGCAGGATAAACTCTCTCACACTCTGGATTTCAAAAGAAACAATGAATGACAATGAACAAGCAGGTGTCCCAATACTTACAGCATACCACAGAATGCTGCAAATGATCAGTACCAATCACAGCTGCAGACTAATTAGTGAAGACCTTTAACCATGTTACTTTATTTACAAGTACAATTACTGAATTTACAAAATTGTGTACATAACCCAGATGCACTTGATCAATCAAGACATTTGGAGTCCAAACTTTTCTTGTTATATTCTGGAGTCACAAACCCAATAAAGCTAAAAATGTTTTTCCATAGCTACACATGTTCTTTACCACATCCAGGTGTTAATTAAATCTGCACAGACAATACGGTTTAAGGTGTACAAGTACTGTGAACTATAAACACCAACTGAATGTTCCAGTTCCCTAAAGAAGTCAAATTTGAACACCTTGGCTGGCTGAGTACATATGGTGGACATAAAAAATATATATGTTCATTTCACACATTGTAAGCCATGATGCAATTGCAATATATATATATATATGTATATATAACTGTAGTAACTACAAAACTGGTAGAGGTCAAAATTATGCACCCCTATTACAATTAATCCGTGCACAAGGCACATTCATAGTCAACAGATACCAATGTTTAAAACGTGCTTTCTAACAGCACACTCTGTCTTGGGCACTGACCTCTTCCCTTTGACAAAAGTTACTGAAACATTCTTTGGTGCTGAGCTTCAGTGGAACAAAGTCAACAACTGCACGTCTGACTATAACAGCGTATGAATAACACAGCATATGAGTAACACAGCATATGAATAACACTCAAGTCTGTCCCCTGCTGGAGCATCAGTGCATTACTATTCTTTAAAAAAGCATCGGCTCATTCAGGTTTTTCAAGTCTTGGGACAACAAAAATACAGGAGAATATGCCCAGCTGCCTAAATCAAGCACCACTGCATGCTTCACATGGATGGCTTTCTTATGCTTCTTTCTATTATTTCACATACATGTGACTTCTAACATCATAATGTAATTACCCTGCCCCAGGAAAAAGAATGTGGTGGCAGGCAGTGGACTGCTAATGCCAAATGTGTGAATACTCACAATTGGTGTGTGTGTGTGTGTGTGTGTGTGTGTGTGTGTGTGTGTGTGGTGTGTGGTGTGTGGTGTGTGTGCGTGTGTGTGAGACACTTGAGTACTCACACATTTTCACAAAAAAAGTGAAAAACTGACTTGTGAAGTTTGCTTTTGGCTGAGTTCTACAATTTTACATTTATTTCAATGCAGATTTTTCAGTCTTGCTCTTTAACGTATGTATGTGACTTTGGTAGGGGGAGAAATATGCTCAGATGTGGGTTTATAAGCTTATTTACAGCCCTCGTACTTTTCCTCCGGATACAATCAGATTTCTTAGCTGCTAAGACAAAGACTGCTCACAGAACCCACATACAGTGCCTTGCAAAAGAACCCATATACACTGAGTGAGTTTGTGCTGGTACGAGTGGCTCAGACTGCAGTGCTGCTGGAGTATTAAAAACACTGTGTCAACTCACTGTCCACTCTATTACATACTCCTGCCTAAATACTCCACCTTCTAGATGTAAAGTCAGAGACAGAAGCTCTGTTGCAGCACAGTTTGTGTTGGTCCTCCTCTAATATCTCATCAGAGCTCACAGGACACTACCTACAGGTCACAGTTGTCGGGATATTTCTCGTTGGTGGACTGATCTCTGTCCAGCAGAGTTTAAACATTCCAGCAGCACTGCTCTGTCTGATCCACTCATACCAGCACAACGTTTTGGGGATTTTGGAATTGGCTTGTTTGCTGGATTTTCTTTTGAAGGAGGAAAAACAGTGTTTGAGGTTCACGGTTTTCACTTTCATGTACCGAACTCTGACCATTCAACTATGATGGAGTTTGACAGTCTGGTACCCATTTAAGGTTACAGTGTAACAGTTTTGTGGGGGATTGTGATTACAGCTATTTTGTTGTGTGGGTCCTTATGAATGTAATTCCATAAGTGAATGTGCACTGCATAAGTGTAGGTTTCAGTGGAGAGAGTAGAAGATAAACCTGATGAGCCTCTGCTCATGCTCATGCTCACACACACACACACACACACACACACACACACACACACACACACACACACACACACACAGTATTTGCATTCTTGGTTAACCTAACCATACTATCTGCTCTAACTTTCCCATGCCACATCAAACACTCCTTAAAATAAAGGTGCTATAATGAGCTCTTTGAGCAATGCCATTGAACTGTGGTTCTCAAACTTTTTAGTGCCCTTACCACCCATGAGCATACTAAACGTCTAAGTGCCACATGTAAAACATTTCAGTGTAATGTTCCACACACACATATTATTCATGCCATCTCTTGCTAGTGTTTTTTCACCAAACGTTCTACCGGGTTCTATTGTGGGGCTTTTAAAACTGGTGTTAATATAATAGTGTAGTTTTGAGACTGTGGACTCTGAAGGACTGTGAAGAACTATTGCTAAAAAAAAAACCAAAATAATCAGTGTACACTACAGACTTCAATCCTTAATATTTAGTGCATGCAGTAGATTTGCTTATGTCATCTAGGGTACCACCTTGGAATGCTTCACATACCACAGTTTGAGATCCACTGCCATAGATGAACCATGTAAAGTACTACTAAATTGGTAAACAGCCTTTACACAGACTTCTTTAAATCTTTAAAATATACACATACACATCTCTTTATGTTACTGAAATGGCTCTTCTATGGCATCACTCAAATAATCCTTTGTAGCACCTTTGTTATAAAGAAGTGTAGGATAAATATAGGCCATAGACATTGCGTCAGAAGGCAACATTTCTGATGGTATAGCCACACAGTATGTGTGGATGGAGAGGGGCATGCTGAAAAAGAAAACCCAGCCTTTTCCTTCCTGCAACAGGAGACACGGTGCGCGACTACGGTACCCACGCTATGTTATTAACAGTCCGATTCACACTCTCTAAACTGAGACATGACTTTAATCAATAATCATTGGTTACCTCTGGTAGTAGCGACACTACCTTGGTGAAAACCAAAGGTATCCAAACTTATCCACAAAGGGCCGGTGTGGCTGCAGGTTTTCATTCCAGCCAAATTGATCAGTTGTTTGAAAACTGGCCCGTTGATTAAATAGTGAATTTAATCAGAAAAGTGAGATCAGGTGTCATAAGTGGTTGTTTAGAATGAAAACCTGCAGTCACAACGGCCTTTTGTGGATAAGATTGGACACCCCTGGTGAATTGTGTGACACTTCACTGTTTTTCATTCAATTTGGTGTGAAGACCATTGCTATAGGATCGACAATGAGTGTTTGGTACGAAGTCGGTACGGTGTGATTTGGTTGCGTTGAAGGCAAGAGCTGTAGTCAGCCTCTTTTTCAGGTCCTTTTGGCCCTCGATGTTTCTTTGCTCTAACATCACAGTTGAGCCAGGTATTCAGCACAGGTGTTAAGAACAATTATGTTTTGAAATACTGTATAAATTCTTACATGCAAAGATTATTAGCAGTCAGTGGTTCATTTAGTGTTGGATCTAAACCCTGACCACTAGATAGAAGTGCTGTCCTTTAGATCCTCCATTCTGTCATGTATATCATGTTCTAGTGGCGTTCTCCTCGTCTCAGTTGTTTTTTCCCCATGTGCTCCCATGTCCTGTCTCCTCCGTTGCTCCGCCCATTCCCAGCTGCATCTCAATTGTAACCCTGCCCGTTCGTTATCATGTCCCAGGTGTGGTTAATGTTGTCTTGTATTTAAGACCCTTTGTTTTACTCTGTTTTGGTCAGTCCTGTGTTGTTGTGGTTAAACGTGTAATACCAGTCTAGTTGGTCGTTTGTACATAGTTTGCTTTGTTTTCAGTCTTGTGAGATCCTGTCTGGTGTATTGTTTGTCAGCCTGTTCCGTTTGTTTTACATTTCATGTTTTGTTATTGAACCCTCAACCCCAGTGTTTGCCTCCGGGACACATTCTGATTGTATCAACATAAACCTTTACTCACATTTTATGACTGTGTTTTTATACATTTTTATGTTTTCATTAAAATTTAATAAATAAATGTGTAGTAATATATTGATTTGGGACTTTTTTATATTGTGTCATCGGGTTCTTCTTAATATGCAGGCCTAGTATTCATTTGTTCAAAGGACTTGAGGCAAGGATATTCAATCCTTGTTCATAAGATATTTAACCTAGATTTCAGATTCGACTCCCATGGTTTTCATTATTTGAGTCAGTTGTGTTAGACATGAACTCTGTAGGGGTACAGTAAAAATCCAGGACTAGGACTGGGCATCATTGGCTGAAGATGTGTTGGGAGCTGAGATAAGACAAGAAAGTGGAGGGGGCCTGAGAACCAGGTTAGAAACTGCAGCCATACATTAGCAGAATTGAAATGTGTGGTGTTTTATTTGTTTAAAGACCCTTCAGTTGATGCGAATAAAGGATCATCATACTCAACACTTATTATTTTACCAAAATTCTAAATTATTGCTCAAATAACCATTTAAAATATTAATTTATGAGTGTAGAGCCATATATTGTGACAATGGCCCAGGGACAGGCTGGGGCCACATGACTGAGACCCATACACCAGAAATACATTTTATTTGCACATAATAAAAAACCACACAGCTCAACACATCCAGCTATCCCTTACTCTTTAATAGTCCCCAGAGCCATAAGTGGCTCAGAGTAGGTTTGGCTACATGCAGGCAGTAGAACAATCAGCCTAGCAGCTCTTGCTCCTCTTCTTGCCCTTTTTCTTCTCCTGAGCAAGTGAGAGTTTAAGCTTTAGGTGCACCGTCCTCCAGTTCTCAGTTCATCACAATATACAGTATATCAGCGTGTATCTCGAGTGCTCAGAGAAAAATCAGTGAACTGGCCACAGGGTCATGAGCAACCACGCGTGTCATAGTGCAATGACAATTGGGAAAATCTGGTGCTATGCCCCTGTCACCAACTAAGGCCCACTGATGCTCATGGAATCCTTACCTCACAACTTACATGAAAGAAAGGATCTGTTGCCAATGTCTTGTTGCCAGATACAAGGTCAGATCTGTTATGCTGGCACAAAGGGGAACTACTCCCCCTTATTATGCAGCTGGTGCTAATGTTATGGCTGATTAATGTATATATGCACATGGTTCAGCTCACCGTTGTGTAATGCCCATCTACAGGTCCAATTTAATTCAGTTCACATAATCATATGCAGAGCCATATCATTTTTAGTACGACTGGTGCAAAAATGGACCAGACAGCATCTGGTTTGCCATGCAATGATAACAGATTGTGAAGTGGAACACCGGCTGTTGGAGATTTGGATTAGTGCAGTGTTGCCTAGGCTGAACTAATGGGTCACACTGGGGAAAGTGAGGTGGGGTGGGTGGGGCATGGTGTGAAAGAGAAGTATGGATGACTCCTGAGCCAGCTGCAATGTTCGTCCAGGCAATGTCCGTCCAGGCTTTCACTAAAGCTTAGCCTCTGGCCACTGAGCTCAGGTTTCGACCTGGATGCAAAACTATGAAATGTGATTAAACTCACTTTGCTCTGTATTATGACTGAATACACACGCAGTTTGTTGTACTTTCTGTTCCAAGGAAATACAGCAGAAGACGAAAGGGTAACACAAATCTGAACTATGCTTTACTTAACATCCCCATGCATTTCTGTGTTCAGCAGTGCACCTGCATCTGAACTACATTACCCAAACCTCAAACGTACAAACAGGTCTTTGCTTGATCTCAGGCTCCTTCTAAATCACTGATGTCTGACAACTTGGGCAAACTGGATTTTCCTCAGTGTCCCAAAGCAGCTGTTCAGTGTGGGTGTGTTGTGACGCAACGCAGTCAGCAAAATCAGTTACATCAGAGCCAGCATATATTAATACAAGTAATGGAAACAGATGATTACATTCAGTTCAACAAAACCAATGTCTGACAGTCAATTCTCTGCTCATACTCTATTCATTAGAAATTACTTGGTTGTCAACTATAATGTTATGACTTCTTATTTCTAAATCTCACTGTGCATTGTTTCAGCTCCACTGACCATACAAGAGCACTTTGTAGTTCTATAATTACAGACTGTAGTCCATCTGTTTTCTGTGCATACCTTTTTAGCCACGTTTCACCTTTTCTTAAATGTTCAGGACCTCACAGGACCACCACAGAGCAGGTATTATTTGGGTGCAGGGTGTTTCTCCTCACTGCCGTGACCCTGACATAGTGGTGCTATTTTAATCTGTATTGTGCTGTACAAGTGGATCAGACACAGCAGTGCTACTGGAGTTTTTAAACACTGTGTCCACTTAATGTCTACTATATTAGACACTCCACAGTTTGTGTTGGTCTTCCTCTAGCCCATCAGCACACACAAGCCACATATTTCTGGTTGGTAAATTATTCTCAGTCCAGCAGTGACACTGATGGGTTTAAACACTCCAGCAGCACTGTAATATTCATGTGCACCCAAAAGCCTTCATTACCTGGATCAGGTGTGCTGGATCAGACCACCTGAGAGGTCTTAAGAACTGGTTTGGGAATAACTATCACATATCATCATTAAGTTATTCATGATCACACATACCTTTAGTGTTTTATGGATTTTAAACAGCTTTTCTGCAAAATAAGCAAGATTAAAGTCCTGAAAACAACCTCATCTTAACAGAAGTGATGGAAACAGACATTTACCTTTAGTTCGCCAAAACCAATACTTCTGACGCCGTCTCATTGTTCTCAATCCACTGCCCATACTGTATTCTTTACTGGTGTGTTGGTTTAGAAAGCAAGTTTATTTTAATTCTAGCACAATATCTAAGTCGCAAATGCCTCTTCTTTTCATTATTCCAGACGGTCAGTGTTGACCACAGTTCTGTGTATTCTGAAGATGATAGTAAAAGCCCCTATCATAGGCATGGTGTCGGCCATCATCATGTACGATCACCTACCGGAGGCAGTGCGGCGTAGACGGGACTTCTTGAGGCTAGAACCCAGACAATCCATCACTGGCCATCAGAAGAAGGTCAGTGGTAAAAGAGCAAGATAGAGCTACAGCTCTTAGGCAGAAGGAGAAAGAAACAGCATTGTGAAAAACAAGAGCAGGAGGAGAAAGTTTCTCTGAAAGAGCAAATCTGTAGCCAGCCTTCCTGTAGATGAATAGGGACCAAAATATCCAGCAGCGCTTCACTTCCTCAGTGAGTTCCCCTCCCTTGCTCGCTCATTCACCTCTAATAAGAAAGAAAACTACAACATAATACAAAAAGGTGAACAAAGCCTTCCTGAGGTGGGAACATCCAGTCCAATCCTCTGGCAATGAATTTTGTGAAAAAGTTGGTTTCAGGAGAAAATGTCCACCTTCCACTTGGTCCAAGCAGGTGATATTGGACATTTCCAGTTCTAAAGTTGATCTGCTGCTCATTTATCCAAGCTGAAAGCTATGATCCTGATATTACCATAGCAGTAGGCCTTCTGTTCTTTAATACAGGTCTACGAGACCTGAAGCTGTAATAAGGAGTGTGTTCAAATGACACACTCCTACTAAATGTGCCATAGTGTCCAAGGTTCAGGCATGCCCCTCTGATAAGAAGAGGACGGGAAGCTCAACGAAATGCCAGGAAGCACTGGCTGAGTGCAGTGTTAGGGAAAAACATCTGAACCCCAGCCAGAGTACATCAGAGGAAAAGCCACGGGAACTGCTGACTGCGAAGAGAGACCGTATCAGAGCACTCAGTCTTCACTGACACTGCTGGCCACTGTTTTAAAGCTCCAACAAATCTGTTAAACTATATGAGTTTCAAAAGATTCCTTAATTTCTGCCGGTAGCTTCAAACTTGGTGAATGCCAATTTAGGAGTATGGTGGCTAAGACTGCTTCAGGCAGGAAGAGTGAAATCAATAAAGGTCTGGTCTGCTTAAAGGCTCTGTGCTCAGGAAGACAAATGGACTTGTGGAAGCATTAAGTGAATGAGAATCAGCAATGAGAAACTGCCTGGAAACATTTTGTTGTATTAAAGTGGTAGACCAAAAATCTAATTTACACAATCATCCTCTTAGTCCAGATATACTAGCAGTCAGTCAGACAAGACATGATTGGTGTCCAACCTCTGCTTCTACAGTGGATGTGACTCATCCATAAAGGTCATATTTGAGAAGGTGTCAATGCACAGTAGAACAGTGCAGATCCACAATCTTTATATCCTTAAATGTTATTTTTAACATACACGATATAAAAAAGACAAAGTGAAAATGTTACGACACTCAATTAAATCCTCCCTTCTTTTTTGTTGTACTACATTTTAACTGAAATTTGATCTTCATTTCTTCTTTATACAAAGTATTATGCCCCCTCCATAGTGTGTAGGTGAGAACACGAATGGGGGTGTAGGGGAGCAGAATAGAGGAGTGGCTAAGAGCAGGGGTTGGAGCAGAGTGAGGGAGCAAAAATTGTTTTCTGCAAGATTTAAACAGAAGGTTATTTAAAAATGTTAAAACTCAATATAAACGAGAGCGCCTCAGACCATATCTCGCCCTCTTTATATCCCAATATAGATAAAAATATTTATATATCACCTAACCCTAGTTAAAGCCCTAGATTTATTTCACGTTAGCTCAATTTTATCTATATTTGTTCTTTTTATTGAGTCTCTTTCCAATTACCCTCTTCACACTCAGCTGTCAGTTCTAAATCTCCACCCAGGACCTTCTCTGAATTCTACCCATTTCCTCACAGCAATTACACAGGAATATGCTCTGTCTGGAAGTCAGAAGAATGGAATGCTGCAGCTCCAAAAGGAAGTGCATCATCGCTGAGTGACCTTGCCAAGGGGCTTTTCCCACAAATGGCCAGACACAGCAGTGTAACAATAATAAGCATCTGACAAACATCTCATGTGGTTCATCATTTGTTTGGATTGATTGCTCATGGAAAATCTAAGTGGAATATTATGGAGATAAACAGCAAAACAGTTATGCTTATTCTCATGTTAATATTATGTGAAGCATAATTGATTATGTGAATCAATTTGGAAACTATCAAACATGCCCTAAAAAGGTGAAGAGGAAGACTCAGCAGAAGGCCTCTGCCCTATTAGATCACTTGAGTTCAAGATATACAGATAATTGATCAGTTCATGATGTGGGGGAACAAGGCATTTACACACCCCAGCAGTTTAATGAAGCAATAAGCCGTATATTTCAACATGGTAGTACAGTAGATTTTGTGTGTTGTCCGGAGTTGGTCACACTGTTTAAGCTACTAAACAGTATAGAAATGTAATTTCTGTAGGATTCTTACATTTGGCTTGTAAAAGGATCTTTAAATTAGTGAAATCCAGAGTGATTTACAATGTTACTTATATTACAGAGGAGGGCCAGAGTAGTGTTAAGAGTCTTGCTCAAAGCCTCTTATTGGAGAAGCACAGCCTAGCTGCCCAGACTGGGAATTGATACCCAATAGCCCACATGGTGTGGTGGCTCAATGGTGGTGTTATCACCACACCAATCACATGGTTTAACATATACAGCACCTAAAGCATTAAAGGCCCTTCTATTTAGAACCTATTTACTTAAGAGTGTAGAAAAACTGGATCTGTAAAGCTATACACATTATATGTCCAAATGTTAATGGAAGACCCTTCTTCTTTATGTGTTCAGCTATGTTAAGTTGTACACAGATGTATAAATACACACATACAGCTTGCTAGTCCCTGTAGAGAAGTATAACCAATAGAATAGGACTGTCTGGGGCACAATAATGGTTTTGGATAGAATAGCGAACAAGCAGGTGTCCCAACACTTTTGTCCAAATTGTGTATTTTTGTAGTTCTCTAGCTGTTTAACTATTACTAATGGATTATTATGTCATTCAGTCGAGTAAATGTATCTCAGAGTGTAATAGTGATATGACCCAAACCTCATATGACCCAATTCTCAAAGGAAATTGCCAAACTCACTCCATCGGCAGAAGCTCAGAGCCATGATGTAGTTGGAGATGACCAAACCCTTGCAACTTATCCAAAATGCAGTGGCATGACTTGTCTTCAATTTCCCCAAGTTCAGTCATGTAACTCCTTTATGTATGCCCTTCACTGGCTTCCTGTGGCTGCATACACAATCTTGATGCCTAGAAAATCAAAAATGGACCAGCCTCTCTATATTTGATGGCAATGGTCAAAACTCGATCTGTACCAAGAGCCCTTCGTGCATCAAGTACAGCTCAACTGGACCCACCGTCCCTCAAGACACAAGGAAGACAAGCATAAGACTCTTTTCTGTCCTGGCACCAAAACGGTGGAAAAACGGGTGGACCCCTTGGGGGGTCCAAACAACTGAGTCACTCACTGTCTTCAAACAGACTGAAGACATCTCTTTCAAGCGCATTTAACACATTAACACAAAATTATACTTAATCTTGTTGGTATGGAGGTCTCCAATCTGACATATGTTTCGGCAGCACCTAAGCTTGAGGAATCTCTGGATTCCAGCCTCTGAAAACTTGCTAAAGATATCTTTAGAGTGAACAGCAAAGCACTTTTGTAAGTCGCTCTGGATAAGAGCATCTGCCAAATGCTTTAAATGTAAATATAAATGTAAACCTGGACCACACATGCTACTTAAGTACAGAAGCAAGCAAGATACAAGAACCTAGCCTCAATGAGAAGAACCCTTCCTGGCTACTGGTAAACTGTCACTGCCAAAACTGACTCACTAATCTCAAGTTCAGCCTATATTTGGTCCACATCTATATCACAATTAGATTAGGGGTTAAACTAGAGGTTATTATTATTATTATTATTATTATTATTATTATTATTATGCCAATGTAGCTTATATGCAACCTTTTCATGGCTGAAAATAGCCTTGGTCAAAAATCATCTGGTAAGCTTCTGTACGTGGACCACAAGTAAACAGCTGAAATTCCGGCCATATCAAATTTGCCATCTGGGAAAATGGTGTCTTTCACAAGACACAGGCAGGAGCACTGACACAGAGTGAGTGTGACAGCTGCTGAACAGAGGAAGTGAACATATGCTTAGTATGAACACAAAGCAATGATTGTCTTCTTGAAGAAAGGACTACAGACAATTTTCAGGCATGTCCAAATATGGAGTGAAACAAGTGGAAAGAGTTATACTGACATCTGCTGGGCTGCAAATTGATGTGCCGTCACAAAACATATATGCCAAGCCCCCTGGAGCACAACAAACTGTTACCAATGCACTTCAGTAAACCTAAGAGGCCTAAGATGTTGAGGAGCAACACCTGACCTCTTATATGTGGAAGATACCTGAGGTTATATGAGAAAAGGTGAGCTCAGAAAATGAGTGTGAGTGAAATATGTGGATTTAGATTGCCCCTTTCCTGCTCCTTGGTCCCACACCCTCTTTGATTACATATTTACTACAAGCCTGGGCATGTGTCCACAAGCCAACTACAGCCTCGCTGCTTCATATCTCAGACAGGAAGTTCCAAACTAGCCACTCAGCTACTTAACCTTGCCAATATAAAGCGATTTTGTTTTTGTCGTGCAAGACTAATTCTGGATTGCTTTAATACAGACCCAGATACAGAACAGAAGGGACGTTCGCTCAGTGATCAATTAGTAATTAATTTACTAATAACGTTTAATACAATCTGAAAATCATAATTGTAGACCTAATTTTTTTATTTCTTTCTGAAATCAGAAACTATTAACTATTGAATTGTATAGAAACTGTGTTAACTATCACAGTGTCTGTAATAGTAACATAATCACTCCAATTTCACCAATATTTTATTACCTTTAGTAATCTCAGTTTGACCATTCTGAGGATTATAAGATTATAAGGTCAAAGCATGATCATACGCCAAAGTGTACCTAAGCATTTACACTAAACAAACTACAGTCCAATATCCATTACAACCAGCATGTTGATTCCCATAAGTCTCAGGACTTCAGTGAGGATATCCAAGGTGATAAGACACAATACGGGTCCTGATTCAAGCCAGCCAACCATTACAGTAAGCTCCACTCTTTCCCCTGTCAAAGAGCACAATCACGTCCATTGTCTGAAGCTCAGAGGTCCCGGGCAAAGCCTGGAAGAAAGTACTTTCCTCAAATGCAGTGGCTTTTGGTGAGAAAAGAGAGTCTACTGCCGCAAGAGACAAATGTTTAACCCTCATATTCAGAGAGAGAGAGAGGCCAGCTAATGTAGGCATTTAGATACATGGAGGCCATGTGTACTGTTTACACATCACCTTCAACCTTGTAGCCATTGAAGCCACTTCAACAGAAAGCTTTACTAACTGGAGCAGATACAGTCTAATACTGCAACAAAGAAACTTTCATTACAGCCTTTTAACAGTGCAATAAAACGAAGAATATATTTTAATACAGAATCTTTAATGAAGGTCACTGATGATGAACAGTCAATCACTGTCAAATACTGAGTCATCTGAAGAGGAAAAAAATAGACTGAAATATCTTGATTCATTAATTATTTGCACATATATACCTTTACATTAACATAATCACTGCCAATATTGAATACATTTAAGGACAAAACTGCTATTGTGATATACGGTATATAGTGACAGCAAGATGTGGCAAATTTGTGTGGAATTATACAATTATAAGACAAAAGATAATATAATTTTAAAGGATTGTAAACATGTTAAGCCTGCTTTGGAAAAGTTAAATGGTACAGATAGAAGGCCTGACTGCATTGTAAAGAATTAATTATTATTATTATTATTATTATTATTATTATTATTATTATTATTCATAATAATAATAATAATCATCATCATCATCATCATCATCGACATTAATAATAATAATATTATTATTAATAATAATAATAATAATAATAATAATAATAATAATAATAATAATCTCTGATGCATGTGAAGTCAGCCACCACATCGTTTTCCAACTACCGCCATTGCATCATTGCTGGGCAGCCAAACAGTTTGAAGGAAATGGTCCCCAGTTTCGAATACAACAGGCCTGAGCTGGCCAGCATTCCACATTGCACCTACCCACCTAAAGAGAGCATGGCAAATTTTACTCTCTCAGACTCCGGCAGCCGATGGCAAGCAGAATGACCCGACATTCAAGCCTGCGATCCTCCGATCATAGTGCTAGTGCATTAGACTGCTAAGCCACTCAGATCCTCCTTCGTTAGAAATGTTTTCTCTTTTTCTGACGTCTCTTCTGTGCAGGTTCGTTATATCTCTTTATGTCTCTTTTTGTTAAAATATGTGCCTGTAAACCTTTAGAACATTTTTGGGAACCTACATTACAAAGTAAACATTGTTTTTAAAAAACTGTCAAATTTAATGCATCACTTTTTTCCGTGATATGAGTTGGCTCTTAGATCAGTCTGCTCTAATACACATGCAAAAAAATGTTCATACCTCTGTCAGTTCCATTCAATTCCAGTGACTTAACCCAACTAATGAGAACAGAGTGAAAGCACAACAGGAACCAGGAACCAGAGTCTTCACAAATCTACACAGTGGTATGACATCTCTTTATTACAGTTAATCAACTGACTTTAGGATCTCACATATAAACTTTTACATTTGGATCCAAGTTCAAAGACGAGTGTACGCTGAATTTACCAACGACCGAACACCCACACAGACTGGCTCGAATGTGGCGTAATTGTACATTAAGAAAGCTCTGTGTAACACACTCTGTCCAGAGATGCGAGACTGAAAGCTGCTGGAACCATTTTGTTCTGGAATTTAGGAACATTACACACAACTTTCTTTCCAAGAAAGAACCAATCAACAGATCTTTTTTTCTGGTTATCTTGAATCGGCTATGACCATAATTCACACATCCACGGCTGGTAAAGAGGCCCACCAGTGAGTGGGCAAGTTCTTGCACATTCTCAGCAGTTTGTTTATATCCGATCTTCTCCTTCTCCACTGGGACTCTCTTGCTCCTCCCCTTGTCCTGAACTCATATCTCCAAAATCTAGCTTCAAATGTCCATGCAGTTTTCGAGTATGCGGTAGCAGAGCAGTGAGAGTCTTCCTAACAAATAACAACGATTCACACATTTGAAGACCTGGTCGAGTAGAAGGGCTGCATTAGAGCTATGGATGTTCAAGCAGAGTGGGAGAATGCAGGAGGCAGGCCTGGATGGTTTAGTAGAAAATAACCAGTATGGACTTGCCTCAGAGTCACCTGTACAGAATAGAACAGGTCATTCCTGTACATGAGGCTGGAATCATGAGAAGGTCCCAGAGGTGATTGCTTTCAGAAGGGCAGAAACGATTTCCCATGAGTTGTGTGAAGGCCAACCTGAGTTTTAACCCATGTGTGATTAAATATACATTAAAAAGCAGAACATAATTTATGTTGAATGAGCTGCACATTGTCAACAAAGGTCACACCTAATCTCAGGCTTCAGCACAGTCTGGGGAGTTTCCTTCTGCAACACACCTACTAATGACCTGAATCAGCTGTGTCTGAGCAGGCAAATTGCACTACTGTGCTGTGGACTCTGGTCCTCTAAGACAAAGGTTCACTTCTGTGACTCTAAACCCTTCACAATCAGTTCTTAGATCAATAAAGTCTTTGGACCCAGCTCACCTGTACATTCCTCATGCTCTTCATCCACATCTCCACTTGTTTTCGCTTTCCTCCGGAAGGCAGTCCTCCTAAACTCACCCATGTTCTCTGAAGGTCTCTCCAACATTGAGAAGACTTGCAGCCCTTAGAGGGAACTCAGATCAGCCTGGTTCTCAGCAATGCAAGAAGACACAACTCATTCAGAGCTGTTTCACTGCTTTCTTCAAGTGACAGTCCGTTTCCCTCGTCGTGCAAAGGAGGTTTGGTCTGCTTGATCGCTCAGATGAGTAGAAACCGTGTTCCCACACTGTGCCAAAGCAGATCTGCACTTCTTGCCATTTCCCACAGCCTGCACTCATCCGATTACCGCAGCCTTCACCTTGCCCGCGCCGGGTACCGCCCCTCAGTCCCCATTGGTCCCCTTCACTGCCTTGGAGGCGCTGATTGGTGCAAGTGCACCTCCAGGCCTGTCATAGTCTCTCCACTGAGATCCAGTGTCAACACCAGGACTCAGAAAGTGGGAGACGCTGGGAAGCAGTGGTTTGGGTTGGATGTTTGATGTTTGGTCCTTTTGTTGATGCATGAAGCCTGAGATGTGTTTATTAGGCTGTGCATCAGTGGCTAACAAGCAGTCCACGTTTATTTACCACTGAGTTGTTGTATAATTAACTGTGCATCTCCTAAAGCAGAGCATTGTGTGCAGCAGACCAGTGAAAAACCTGATTTACAGATGTCTGTTTTACATTCATTATATTTAAAGTGATGTAATGATTGTAATATAGTCTCTATATTGTATATTCTTTATATTTTTATAGTGTGTTTCTTTACAAAATTTTCTTTCTACTCTTTGCTGTATTGATGCTGCCACTGGAACCTTTAATTTCTCTGAGGAAACCCTCCCAAGGGATCAATAAAGTTCTATCTAATCTAATCTAATCTAATCTAATCTAATGTATTTCAAGCACTTTTTTGTTGTTTTTGTCGATTCTGCTTAGTCATTTATTCAAACTAGAAGTTAAAGTGTAATTATACTTGCAGTTTTCTTTTACTTGGACTCATTCTCTGCTTGTAAGGTTACGCTGATTCTTTGGATTTACCTAATCCTTTAGACTCTTGTAACTTTTGTCTGTCTTATCTAACTCTGTGTCTCTCCTGTTAGTTGAAATCAGTTGTGGTTTTGGGTTAGTTAAGGTGTGAATTGCAGGGGCGGAGTTCCAGATTGCAATTCTAGATACATTGAAGGGATATTTGTTTGTAGGAAGGCATGTAGAGTTGTGACTTTGAAAAGCTCTAGCTCTTCCAAGGTGTGTTTCCTTATTCCAGTTGTCACCTACTGCAACATCAGAAGACGTTACCGCAGTAGCCAAAACCGTAATACCAGCAATCTCATTGACCCACCTGCTTTATCAGATTCTCAGGTGATGGTAACTGGTGGGCTCTGGAATTGCCAGTCTGTAGTACAGAAAGCTGACTTAATCTCAGCTCTGGCATCTACCCAAACTCCACTTCTTGGCTCTGACAGAGACATGGATCACCCCTGAGAACACTGAAACTCCAGCTACCCTGTCCTCTGCCTTTGCTCCTCACTTTTAACCAGTCTGGTCCAACGCATCGGGTAGACAACACATTGGACCTCATTTTTAGCAGACCTGTCCCTGCCTTGGATCTGACAGTTATTTCTCTTGAATTTTCTGACCATCTCTTTATGTCCTTCACAGTCCTCCCTTCTTTCCCACACACTGTCTCCTCAACTCCTTTCACCGTTCACCATAATCTTCATTCTCTCTCCTTCTTCTTTTACTTTCACTATTCTAACCACCCTTTCCGCATTTTGATTCCTTCTCCTCCCTCCCACTGGAAACTGCTACAAGTGCATTCCTTTCATCACTCTCCTCTTCAGTCCAGATTCTAGCCTCATCTACTAGCTAAGGATATTCTAAGTTAACAGCAAAGCACTTTTGTAAGTCGCTCTGTATAAGGCCGTCTGCTAAATGCTGTAAATGTAAATGTAATTATTTATGATTATGGACTGTGTGATTATGATTATGGAGGGATCAATAGTAAAATAAAAATAGAAAAAAAGCCTTTATTTCATTTTCAGGTAACAAATATAAAATATGAAGTTTGCCTTTGTGAACAAATGGATGAACACAAACTTTCACAAATTTCATTTGAAATCTTTTGATATGGATATTTAACTGATATATTTAACAACTGTTCCGGCTGTTTAAGCTGGTTGGCTGAGAAGCATGCTGTTATTTCACCAAAATAGCATGTTTTCCCCCCACAAACAGTGTATAACTCCGCTGAATGATGCTGCCAGTAACAACACAAACTCCTTTAGTAACGTAGCTAGATGTAAATTTAGAGGTATTGGCCATCCCTATTAGAGATGTCATTGTTATCTGTTATGTCATCTGTAAATATGTAAGACAATTCCTATTATTTGTAATGTAAACCCCTAGCTATCAGTACCGGTTCCACAGCTATGTGCATTACTGTTTGCACTGTTAGTCTCTTCAGACTATGATGAAATATAGTTTTGCGTAAATAATTATTTAAAAAAAGCAAAGTTTAACCTGCTCAAAGGTCTAAATATCCCAGTCTCAAAGCAATCAAATTAAAAAATCAACTGTGTTTTATTAGTTTTAGGTGTTATCTCACTTACAGTGTCTCCCAACATCAATGAGCAGCATTTTTAGCAGCTCCCTTACTATTATTTTATTATATTATTTTATTTTATTTTAAAAGACTTTGTTTCTAAGCATTACTTCTAATGTAAATTTTAAGTAATTGGGTAAATGCTTGGGTCTTTTCATAATCAGGTTTTAAGTAATATTTGTGAGTATGAAGAAACATTTTTCTTTATAACTTCACAATTTCACATAATGTAAAGTTTTTAACTACAAAGCCAAAAACAATTGCACTAATCAGTCATAACATTAAAGCATCTTTCGAGATGAAGTGAAGAATATTGATTATCTGGTTCCACCTGTCAATTGTTGGGATTCAAATATAGCTTGACATGTGGTTCAGAATATCTCCAAAACATCAAAACAGGTTATCTTCAGAGGTCTTATGGAATTCATACCTTCAAAAGTTAGAGCAGTTTTGGAGGCATAAGGGGGACCTATATATTACTGGGATACTACTGTTCAGTGTATATTAATGATGAAAGGAAGGAATTCAGTCTTCAGTCATGCATTTTTCTAAGGTATTCTTTACCTATGTTTTAAGGAAACACACACATACACACACTTCCACATTATGAATGCTATCATGATTTACTGGATAACCTAGGGGTGGTGTCCCAAGGTTGGCAGTGCTTACTCTATGGTTAGCAGTCTCTTTAAGCTGCTGAGTTCTACAACTTTATGCTTTTAAGATAAAGCTAGCTTGTACAAACATCTATGATGACTGGAACAAAGGGTGACTGTTCACCCACATTACATTGATTTTCTTGTGGCGTGTGACTTTGACGACAGGCAGAAGTGAATCTTGAGTTCCGATTTTATTTCATGAACAAAGACAAACTGTGACATTATTGATAAATGAATACATACACAAAAAAGGAAAAACCAAATCATTAATGTCTCGTTGTCACAACTATGCTTTCACCAGTAACAAGAAGGGTGATTGTCCTATTCAGTGCAGATCACTTCAATTCCCTTCAGATGCACATCAACCAACCACAATATTTCAAGCGGAAGACAATCAACTCATAGAGGATCTTGAAGAACCCTTCCATGTAAACTAGGAGAAAGAGTACCAGAAGTACCAGTAATAAGACTGTCTGAAAAGACCATTGATCCTGTGACCTCTTTTGGGAGCGTCACTTAGTGCTAGAGAAATGTAACATTTTCCATTTTCACAACACACGCTCTGAAGTGCTGATGCCATTCAGTGGTCTCACTCGTCGTTGGCTGTTCTTCAGCTCTATTAGCATCTTACAATCTGAGATGTTCTGCTGGTGTAGTCAGATGACTAAATTATTACTTGAGTATATAGATCAATGAGTTTGTGCTTGAGTTAGGAGTGGAGAGAGAGTGACGAACAGAGAGAGAGAGAGAGAGAGAGAGAGAGAGAGAGAGAGAGAGAGAGAGAGAGATGCAGACAGAATACTTACAATAATAATAATCTCAATGCACAATAATCTCAAAAGGTTGCATGTCCATAATTTGGAGTGAAATCAGTAGATGTAGACATAGAAACCCCATTTCAAGTAAACCAGAACAGTAGGATCACACAGCAGCCACGATCTGCCCTTTAATCTTTACAGAACTACAGTGTTGCACTCCAATTCCTACCCGACACCTCAATGGTAAAAAAAAAAAAAGAACTCAAGTATAAAATATAATCTTTATGAGAGAATGTATTGTGAAATTGAATATAAAAAATAACATACACTCCACATACATACACACCACGTTAGGTTCAAATAAACCAAACTCAACAATATTATCACTGTTATGAATTCAAACATTACTGTCGAAAAGTCAAAAGCCTAAAAATGTCACTCAACCACAGCAGAGTGAGACATTTTCAGAAACATTTTCATACATATTTAGACCTACAGTCAGTTATTACTTTGAGATCAGTCATCCTCACCTAGGCCTTACTGGTAAGAGACTCTTTTTTATGTTAAGGGAAAAACGCTCACTGATCATTGCACATTTCCTGTAACACGCTCCTGGACTTGGGCCTGTTACAATCCAATTTCAGTGCAACTTTTCAAATCTTTTTTTTGTTTGTTTTTTAAGCAAACGTCAGTATTCCAGGCAAATCATGTCAGAACACAAGCTTTTAAACATTTTTTACACTTGGAATAAAAAACAATAATTCGTTTACGCTCTACAAATGCAAATGTAGCGTCCACAGCAAAGCTGCTCCTTTCAGCTTCAACTGCAAATGAATGAGGAATTCCAAACAACCAAACATTCCACACAAGAGTCTGAAAATAAATAGACAGGAAACATAAATAAATAGATCAATAAATAAGTGATAAATAGGCCATGTAATATCCAGGCAATAATATGTGGTATGGGAGTTTATCATGGAGAATAAAGTAGTGCATCTGTGTCCTGGGCCCCTTGAAGGTTAAAACAGGGCAGGTCCTTCTGAGGGAACACAAACAGAAAGGAGCACCTGTTTGGATGGGCTATTCAATGACACACTGTGTCCCCTGGGTTATCTTTGTTCTTGTCTGAGTGGGAGGGACTCCAGGGAATGGTGAGAGAATCAGTCTGGTGGGTGGCGCTAGGGGCCAGGTAGATGAGAATGATGAGCCAGACAGTTGAAAAGGTCGCAGGGGATCCGAGGGCTGGCGTCTTGTAGCTGGTCCTCTTGAAGGGTTATCACAATATTAGGACTGTTGACAGTGAGAAAACAGAAAGATAAAAACACATTTATAAAGATGAATCTCTTTGTAAGCATCAGTTTGACTTGTACATGTTTGACCATGTATTCTAAACATTCAACACATCATACATGGTAAATATGTACGTTATCACGTCGATAATCTGTTATTGCTATCGGATTGACAAACAACAAATCAAGACAAACAGGATTCCCAAACAACTTTGAGAATTAGTAACATTAATTATGTTACTTGAAACTTAAGGACATGTTTCCTGTCATTGAAAAGTCAGGGCAAGATAATACACAAAGCATAATAGATCTGGACTTGCTGCATATTAACCTAAATGAGTTCTGACCCATGCCGACCTCAACATAAATTCAATGGTCCTAAACTAAATATAGCACTTATAAATGGTGATGGATAGACGTGTGTGTGTGTGTGTGTATGTGTACTCCAGCATGATTTTGTGGGAAGACAGTGTTTCAAATATGTTCATGTGAACAGACAGGTATGGAGAAGATTTAATGGCAGATCTTAAAGCAAACAGGAAAAAGACAAGATAGGCAATATAAAATATTCAAACAGCAATTTTCAATATTAATGTGTAGAAAACAGGTCAAACTGAAAATCAAAGCCTTCTTTATATTATATTTGTGTTGTAGTTACGGTAGGTGACAATCGCAAGTTAGAAATTAAATGCCAAACTGTAGACATTAAAATTAATCTGGAAAATAATTATTTATGGTCACCATATGTTCAAATTTTTCCAGACGTCCTCTTGTTTTGGAAATCCTGTGTCCAGCCGAGATTTCTAAATAGTGTAAAGTGTCAGGATTTTGTGTGCATTCAACTTCAAATATACCTGTTAAAGCCACACCTTCTCACCACCACCATTGGTCTACATGTACCTGCATGTAATGACTGGTCAAAACCTCTTGCCACCACAGCATAAAACTAGACATTTTACACTAGAAAAGTGGTCACTGGTTGAAATATGAATGAGATTTTGTAATACTTAATGAGGAGTGTTTATGGATAAAGTCTGCCCTTCAACAAAAAAGCCAATCAGCTTGCTGGTTATGTGAGCATGGAGGAGGGTCAGTGATATTGTGGCCCTAATAGGGGAACCCCCTCTTTGTTGTGGAATTTAAGCAGGTACAGTAGACAGAACAAGCTGAAAATGTAATTTTATGCATTACTGAGCCAAAAGTGTTCATGAGTTTTCTGTCAGATTGTAGCTGTGATTTAAAAATCAATTCAAAGACAAAAGCAATTTGACCTTCATTTTCAAGTATTCTAGTGACATTCTGTTTAAATCAACGTTTATTTGCGTAAATTAACTATTTATTATTCTGTGCATTGGAGATACAAGCATTTTGTAAAAGCAGGGGTTAAGTTATAATCAGCCTTAAAAGCTTCTGGGAGATACTGTCATAAATGCTGATCCAAGATCAGAATTGTAATCAGACTGATAATACAGAAATTCAATGAAGCTGCTGAGTTTATTCAAACAAACGCAACTATGTTTATGCAATTTGGACATATCATGCAGCAAAATGTAATGTAGCTATTTGGGTTGTGTTTCAAGGTGGAATGCACTGATTTCTGACATTACTCTAGCATTTCATTTTTAAAGAGACTATGAAGTATGAAACACTATATTCTCATATTCAGCTTATTGAGCTTCCTTGGATTCACACAAAGTCTGCTAAAGCTAAAACATCATGTAATAGTGCAGTCAGTAGCTATTTAAGATTTTACACAGTTTTGACTAGAACTTTAAAGAAACATGTTTATTAAAATGCATCTATTGCAACTAATTGCATAAATGCAACTATTTAAGTTACATAAACCCACATAAACATTGTGAAAACAGGCCTCAGGGAAGTAAAATGAAAGAAAGGTAAACCCCTTTAAGGAGCTAAACCCTGCAAACATTTTCAGTAAAGAAAACAAAAGCTTTGCTTCTCAGTCTGGCACATTTTCCACAGATCTAAACAAAAGCCGTTTCATGTTTCATTCTCTTTACATGATCAAAATGATTATTTTAAAATCTGGCATGGAATCTTCCTCATTGATAAACCATCTGTGTAATGGGGACGTCTGCTGTGCTCTGAAGCAGAAGTTAGCAGACAGAAAGAGTTCCTCCGTAGGGCAGGTTACCTGCGGCCCGTGGACGCTCTGCCTCGCCTCATTTGTGGGGAGAGTGGCGGTACTGAGGCAGCAGGCTGCTGACAATCTACAAGAGACTGATAAATTAGACAGATATACAGAGGAGTGACAGTCAGGGTTAGCGACACATACACATGCACACTAGGACACACACACCAGGAATGACTTATCTGAATGAAACAGGTGAAGCTCAGTGGCTTAAGAATAATGTAGAATAAGGTGGAAATGTAACAGTGAACAAAACTGTTTAGTGTTGGCAGATTTAGCTGTTCTTCAATTCTGCTGTTAACTGTGTAAAAGTTCACTGGTACATCACAAAAGTTAGAATGTCATGGAAATGTTAATTTTTGTTCATAATTTCACTCAAAAAAGTAAAAACGTCATTTTATATTCATGTCAAAATTTGTTTTACTTTTTGAACTTTTAATTTTGAGTTTGAATAAATTACGAAACAGAAATGATCAACATTAAAACAAAACGTCATTTTAAAAGCAATAAAAATAAAGCTAACCTTTTTGAATTAAATTCCATGCAAACCTTTCATTATTTTCTAATTTTTGGAGATGAAATAAAGTGAATGTGGGTCTTAAAGAAGAAGAATTGGTGAATAGCATAATACCCTAAGAGTTCGGATCATTAAATGGTTAAGTAATGGAAGTATATGTAAAAAGTCCCCATTTAAAAATAAATAAATAAATAAACAAGAAAGCTTCACATGAGGGGGAGCTTTTTTGAACTATTTTAAATCCAGAAATTATGTCCATTAAGGATTAATCTGCTGCTAAATTCTGAAAATAGTAAGAAATTGGATTTTCTGTTCACTTGAATCTGTTTTAATACAGATATTAAGCAACTGTATGCGGTCTGATAACCATAATACATCAAATTGACTTTAGTGTACAGTTTACTGCTGCAACCTTATATTAAATGGCTATGAACATATTGCCTGATGCCTGAGCCATTCTTTTATGGAAGGTTTCTTTGATTTTTATGATACAGGGCAGAGTTGTACATACCAGATATTAGAAGGCTAAATAAAGAAAATCTATACTTTTGGACTTTATTTTCCCCATTAGCTGTGTTACAGATGAAACTCTATTAAGACACCTGTAGGTTCAGTCATGGTTTTAGACAGTAAATGGCTATATTTGTGTTGTAAACAATGTGATGCATGTTTGCATGAAGAAATCTGAAACTGTACATTTCTCTCTAATGCATCATTTTGTACCTGAGGGACATTTAAAATTCAAAGACTGAATTAAGCATACATTTTTTGAAAAGTGAAATTCTACTAATGTCTAATGTCAAAGTTCTGCAAAGACAAGTGAAGCAGTGAGAGATTAAGAGCTGCAGAAACTAAAATGCAGAATCATATCTAAAGCTTAGTCATTGTTAAAAGCCACTCTCTCCAGATGTAAATGATGTGGAATTTCTTGTTAAACAATTTTGGATGGGAGTAAAGACACACAGGGGTGTACAGAAAGCACAGAACAAAACAGAGGAACACAACACAGCTCAATACAGTTACAACCGTTCATAAAACAGTACAACAACAACAACAATATTAACATTCATTAACTAAGAACAGGCTTTAACAGGAAAGCACTAGGTTCGGTTTATCGGCAGTGAGTGAGGTAAGGAGATCAGTCATTAGGAAAATAAAAGAATTCCTCCTGTGGATGCCCTTCCCAGAAAATTCAGGCTATTCCAGGGGATTTACGTGGTAGCCACTGTTGTGTAAAAAAAATGTAGAAGCTTATCAACAAGCATGTTTAAACAGGTCTACGTGAAAGCAAAACCTTTCATTTGACATTGCAGAAAGAGTGAGATGGTCTACAGTTAGGGCTGTACGTTTTAATGGTACATGCGGTTTGTTGGTAATAAAACCTGGCACAGAGTAGAGCAGTGGTTCTCAAACCTTTTGAACAATGTACCATCCATGGTCCTACTCAAACTTCTAAGCATCACCTACACTAAGTAATATCATAGGAAGATGTGAGGCACACACTTACACAAAGACTAGATGTGGCCTCAATACATCACACATCATTGCATTCAAGTGTATTTATATTTTATCACCAGTTGTTTGGAGCTTCTCAGAATGCTTCAGACAGAGGACTCAACAGGAGTACAGAGTAGTGATCTGCTCTGTCTTATGCCTATTTATGGTGGAGGGGAGCAGAGTAGAGGAGGAACTGAGAGCAGAGTAGAACTAAGGAGCATAACAAGGTTTCCACAAGATTAAACAGAATGTTATTGCAAAAACCTTTTAACTCAGTATAATCCTCAACCCATATACCGCTCTGCTTCTATCCCAATATAGATATAAATATTGATGTATTGCTCCTACTATGCCCTTACTATGGCATGAAGAAAAAACACCAAAGATGAAAAATTATCTTCGACATATCTGTAAAATAATATTTCCGGTAAATTGTACTGGAGAAGAACAAATCAGGAAATTTTCTTCAGCTGCAAAACTAGACTGTGCTTAGTAACATATACTGAACTGACCTGATTTAAATGAATAAAACAAATAACATTAAAAAAATTCCAAAGATAACAAAATTCTGCTGATGTTTTATATGGATCCAATAAAATCATGCATCCTTTTTGTGCACTAAAGCCCCATAACAAACATCAGCAAACTCCAACATCCTTCAAATCAAATCACCCTACAACATGGTTTAGTTGATTTCAGGCATGATTAACTTCCAAAAGGTCCATCTTATGTATGTCAAGGTAATGAACCGGAGATCTCCACCAGTGTTTTTTGGCTCATGGAGCTCTGTGCATTATGATAAATGATGTATCCTGCATGATATATTGTATTCCACAGTCCACTGGGATGCAGCTAGAGGGCAGTAGATAGGTGAGGGCATTTCCCTGAGTCTGCACAATACACATCCTGCAGTCCCATATGCTGTAGCCCTAAATAGTAAAGGTCTGCGTGACCGCAGTTTTAATCATATGGAGTGCCCTTGAGGTCATTTGAACACAGCTCTTGAATCTGTAAGTACCATACAGTTGCCACCTGGGTGTAGTTACACTAATGACATATGGCAAAGCCAAAGGAGCCCAACTGCAGTCATTTTGGTGTCATAGAGAAATACATGATTACTATGATTATGATTACCAGGGTATGGGTCCATTTAATACTTCAGCTGAAGTTAATACAAAAATAGAACTTGGGTGCTGTGTAAAGCAGGTTGCTGTAGATGGTTGCTTTATCCTGAAGATGGTGCAGCATTGTGCATCAGCATTGTCTTTGTATTTGTGCCATGAGATGGAGCCACTGTTTACACCATGACCCAGTAATGTTGCACCGTCAAACACTTTATGCAAAAGGAATAAAAGTTGGTCTAGTAATTAAGCTGATCAGCAAAAAAAACAACAACAAAAAAACAACAACAAAAACATAAAATGGAGAGATGTTCTAATTAATAATGATACAGCCTTCTTTTAACTTGAGGATCTATTATCGTTTGCATCCCAGTGTATGAATAATTTCTCTGTGCTGGTGTTTCCACTCAAAGGAAGAGGAAAGAGGAAAGCAAGCTACATTAGAAACAAGCACAGCAGTTTAGCAGGGGTAAAAAATTAACTGTAACTGTTAATGTAATATTTTTGTTAAACTCCTTGAATTAAAGCTGAAATTGCACTTCAATTACATTTTGATTGCCCAATTTCAAACATATTGAGGTGGTGTATAGAGACAGAATTATGAACATTGTCTCATTATCCAATTTCAAATATATGGAGGTGGTGTACAGAGACAGAATTATGAACATTGTCTCGTTATCCAAATTAGATTTTCAATGTTTTTTACTTTAATCCAGTTACCAGTCATGGACTTGGGTTTTCCTAGGTGTGATAATTCATGGCCAAACAATTACATTAACTGTTCCTAGGGCTGGACAATATGGACAAAAAAAAATTATATCCTGATATATTTTATCTGAGTGGTGATATACGATACATTATACAATACGATATATAATGTGAAAAAATTACAACGCCTCAAGACAGGAGGAGAGCAGAGTAGAGGAGGAGCTGAGAGCAGGTGGTGGAGCAGAACAAAGAATCAAAAAAAAAAACTGAAAGACTGAAACAGAACATTATTTAAAAACACAGGATCCCTGAGAGCAAGAGGAAAAGGGAACACTGTTGATCCACTGATGGCAAAATTGGCAGTCCACTGCCAATGTTCAGCGTTTTCTGGGTGGTCTATTGGTGGTTAAGCAGTGAATTAAACCAACTATTAATTTCTATCACCAATTTTCCACTCAATCAAGTCTGATTTATTATCTTATTATAAAGCCAATATATGCTACCTATCTGTGCAATTCTGATGAACTGAAGTGCTTGTTTTAAACTCTTACTGGTTTGGAAGGACAGAACAATTTCTGTGGCAGTGGATGTGTAGCTCCCTCCTAAATTAATCTGGAGCAACAGATCCAAGGAGTTCCGCTCTGCACAGTGCAGCTCACACATTATGCTATGACAGTAAAAAAGTCTAAATGCAACCTCCTCTGCCTTGTCATTCTTTGATCTATAGCCAGCTGGCCTTTCTTAGCTTAGTTTGCAGCCAAAACACTGAGACTGGAATTCACACCTTTAGAGGTTAAATCTCTGCCCTGTAGTCTTTATAAATGCATACGGGGAAGTGAGTATTTGACTGTTTATTAGATAGACACAGACCAGGAATCTCAAATACTGTTTAGGTTGCCACCCATTCGGTTTTCATCCAGATAGTATAGATTTCTGGGCATCTGTCCAGATGTCTGATTTTGAGTTTCATGTGTCCAGTTTTTGTCAAAATGGCACCCCCTCGTGGACATGGTGAAAGGGTGTCTCTGTTGAAGGGGCGTAACCCTAAACACCATCCTAATTTTGTAATACTGTTACAATTTTTAATTTACCATGACAACCCTTATTACCACTATCCTGACCAACTTATCCATATCAGATGGAGCTCAGAATCTCAATAGGCTTGATGATAGACCTTGATTTACAGTGTAGTACAGCTATTTAGAGTCGTGAGTGCAGCGAGTACAGTTCGGCAACTTACTTTTTGAGGGCTGCTCTTTATCTTGGGCACCTTTCCTGCACGGCCACGGTGTGACTGCTCGTGGTCAAACTCCAAGTCCTCCAGACGCTGTGTGAGGGCCAGTTTCTGCTGGATGGCCATTCGGAGCAGAGAGTTGAGAGTCTTTTTCTCATCCTCAGCTGCGGCTAATTGCCTCTGCATCTCATCCAGTTGAGTGACATACTCATCACACCTGCAGACAGTAAGAAGGTTCAAATCAGGTAACAGCCAATGCAAACAACTGCAGAGGTAACTGCAAGTGTTTCATTCCATTGATGTTTATAATGTTTCGGCCTCTGTAAAAAAAATTCATTTACCGTTTCTTACATTTTCATGAATTAGATCTCATTCATGACAGTCTGTCATAAAAAAGATACACTTTTCAATGAAAGCATGTGTGTTATATTTACATTATGATTTCAATCCCAGAAACCAAGAGTATTATTTTCTGAGAAACCTTTACAGCAGAATGTGGAACCCTGAGTGAAAATGCCACTTGGAACAACTACTGATGTTGGCTGATTAGATCTGGACCACAAACTCCAGATAGGTGGTACTCCATCAAACCTTAAACAGTACGGTTCCACTAGTCTATAGATACATACTGGCTCCAAACTGGTGATAACCCTTTCAGCTGATGTTTGGCATTCAGGCATGTAGTCCCAAGACTCCAGAGCTGCTCCAGAGCTATTTATGGAGATTGTACAAACTGTGTGTGCAACTATGAAGGGAATTTGAATCCACTAATTAGCAGTGGTGTGCAGATATTTCTGGATATATAGTGGTTATCAGGATAACAGTATATCAGGATAACAGGATATCAGTATAGTAGCAATCAATTTGGGGTATTCTGAGGGTTAAGCTACAGTGAATGGTGGATGGTGGCAAAAACAATTTCAGCATACCTGGTGGCAAACATAGCTCTCAGGGAGGAGAAGGTGGCTGCGTCCTCTTTCAAAGCCTTGAGCTCATTCCTCAGCTTCATCATAGTCTCTGTTACCATGGATTTTTCATTCTCATACTTACTCTTCAGGTTAGCCAAGGCTACCTCTGCAGTCTGTGGAGAAACCAGAAAAACAGAGCTACCCATCCATATGAAAAAATCATGTATGGTAATGTGCAAATTATACCCACATATATGTGCATACATGGGGATTGCAGGATAACATATTTTGGTTAAACATATATACTTACACATATGTTCCATGTGTCAGGAAAATGGCCACTTTCACGTGTCACATATATATTGCCATACAATTACATATTTGGACAAATAAGCTCTGTGTAAGCATATGATTTTCTTTTTATAAAAAAAAAAAAACTTTCTCCAAATTTTTACTCCAAAAAAGGTATCTTTCCAATAAAGTTGAAATATTAGCCAAATATATGTGTGATATATATGTTTAAGTTTAATATATTTCTGATCTTTTATGATGTATGTGCATATATGGCTATATATGATATATTCTTGTATAGGTAAGCAAAAAGGTTGGCTATGTGTAAGATTCTGCCATTCTGCTATTATATAACAGAATAAAACGTTCAGCATATGAAAACAGTGGAAGATGAGCAGTGGAGAACTGAAGTTTTACAGAAGGAAGTTCCCATTTCAGAGATATGAGGCTTGGCTATGATCATTTGCACCATTTCATGAAAAACATGCAGACTGATCCTACCTGTTTATTAGCCTTAAGGACAAGACGCAAAGTGGCTATCTGTTCTCTCTTGGTGCTCAAGAGAGACTTGAGTTTTAGGATCTCCTCCATGCAGGACTCCTTGTCCTTGTCAAAGATGGGTGCTAATTCCCGTGCAGCTGCCCTCTGTCTGGACAGCTGCAGTGAGCGGTCCACAGCTTTCTGCAGGTGTTTGATCTGGTCCCGAATAATGGCGTTCAGGTTGTAAATGTTCATGGGTTCCTTGCGGAGATCTCCATTTGCCTCTGGCACAGAAGTGGATAGTGAGGCACTGTTGACTGGGGAACCAAAGGGTGATCTGGTGGGGCTCTGCTGACTCACTGACTCCCCTTTACCACCTTCCCCAAGGGGCTCTTTTATGGGTGAATCCTGGGGGCTCCTGGTAGGATCTGAGGAATTGATTGCCGCCAGACGGCGGGCGAGACGGGGTGACAGCAAGGCCCTTGGGTCATCAGCACCTTTAAGACTGCCACTGCGTGTCACACGACTCTGGCGGTAGTAATCCAGCATAACACGATTGGGGGTCTCATTGTTACACAGGCAGACGTGATGGTAGAGCTGGGCAAGCTCTTCACTAAAGGTCACCAGCTCATCTTGAGCAGTGTTTAACATGCCTTGACTGTCGTTTGCCATAGCTGTTGCACACCTAAGCTCTGCCTCCAAACCGCACATTCGATCGCGGCTATCACGGCATTCCTTCTCCAGTGATGTCACATGTTGATTTAGAGCCTGTAGCTTCTGCTCACTGTGGCTGCGCTCTTCAGACTGGCTCTCTACAGACTGGTTATATTTCTCCTTCAAGGCCTTCAGCTCTGCTTTCAGGTCAATGACCTCTGTTACTGCTACCTTATACTTACACTCCAAGATCTCAATGCCATTTATGTCCACGTCATGCTCAATACAGCCATTTGTGGGCGCTCCATTTTTCTCTGTCTCCTCAGCGTCCAGTTCTTTGTCACTGCAGAGACGTTTCATAGTATTGACACGCTCCGTAAGGCGGTTCACACGCTTGTGCTGTTCAGTTAGGGCACCTTGCGTGTGTTGTAGTTGTGTCTGGGACTCCTGCAGGTTAGTCAGCAGGGTTGTTTTTTCTCGCTCCACCTAGTGCACAGCAAGTGAGAAAAGAGAGTACTCATAACAAGAGATTTTTGAGTATGCTGCCATGCCATGCTAAGATGTCTTTAAATCACAAACTTTCATTACTAACAAAGTACTTAAACTCATTTGTAAATTTAATTCTGACCTATTCAGAACACCCCACTGAAAAGTACTTGAAGTTCATATGCAGGCCACTAATATTCATTCAAAAAATGCTATACATACATAGAACCTATACACACACACACACACACACACACACACACACACACACACATATATATATATATGCCAACAAAACTAGCTTTTTAAATTATGTAGTTAGCATATTTCTAATTTTACATAGTCATCCCTGACTGTGATGTCAGATGATGATGATGATACACTGACAGGTCAGTTTCACTGTTGTGTTAAGGATAGCTAAATGGCCCAAACATCTGTCAACAGTCTTCCTGTGGTCAGAAATTGTGTTGAATGGGGTAGAAGATGACAAATTTGATATGACAGCATGAGAACAGACAGGCTGCACTGGAGGCAGGCGGTCTTTACAAAGTCTCTGTGGATGTTGATTGTATACACCAAGCACACAGTGCTGAGAAAAGGAATTTTACTGACTTTCAAGTGGCCTTACATTGTCTTATTCTTACTGGAGATCAGGATACAGAGGACAGAGTACATGATAACAGCAGGCAGGCATGTTATAGTTAGCTGGGATATTTTCTCAGCTTGACACAATGTTAGGGTAACTCTTGGCATGTGATTCATGAAATTGAACTCAAGTGCTGCTTAATTGCTTTTTGATTGTATTAGAGGATTGTATTAGGGGAGTCAGCCATTGTATTAGATGAGTCAGCCATCTCCTGTGTTTGGAGCTGAAATGGTAAAACTGTATTGATCCTCCTTTGGAAGAGACCCAGCAAAACAGAAAAGAAATATATAAACAAAGCCTAACGGTAAGCCTTAACGCAAAAGTCTTCTATTCACTCATCGGGTATAATGACAGTTCTATTCACTGTTAATGTTCTTTGGTGATGGGAAAACCCGTCACACATTTAATAAATGGGCAAGTAATTCATTCCACTTCAAAACAGTTTAACATGTAATGATCAGCTACATCAAAATTTTGAATTATTTACTACTAAGACTTTATCATCTGTTTCAATGAGCTAATAATGAGAAAATTAAATTATGAGTATCAAATTACAACATCATTTTGCTACTGCCAGCAAAAAAGGTGACTCATAAGGATGAATCTTCAAATTACATCTTAAATCTTAAAGGGACCCATATCATAGAAAAGTAAATTCACCTCAAATATTGAAATAAATTACACCCATAATATCAACTCCTTTATTTATATCTGTATTAGAAGTAATATGTAAATACTGTTAATGTTTCAAATTGCACTGGTCACTCCAATGGTCTGTGCAGTCCATATATAGAAACTAGGCTACAATAACAGCACATTCTGAATTCGCCATTTCATACATCCCAGAAACAACTCATTCATAAATCTCCACCCATTCATCCTACCACAGTTTATCCCCCGCCCATTCATCCTACCACAGTTTGTCCCCGCCCATTCATCCTACCACAGTTTATCCCCGCCCATTCATCCAACCACAGTTTATCCCCTGCCCATTCATCCTACCAGTTTGTCCCCGCCCATTCATCCTACCACAGTTTATCCCCGCCCATTCATCCTACCACAGTTTATCCCCGCCCATTCATCCAGCAGTTCTTATCACTGCTTCAGCTCATTTTTTTGTAAATAAAGCACAGCACAGGACAGCCTTGTTTATCATATATCTCATTTAAAGCCTGTTTAATTCTGAAGGATGAAAAGTGTTTGAAAAATGTTCATGTACAAATATACTAATAAATTACGACCATTTTTGGAACATAAAGCCACACAAATATTATAAGTGGACCTTAAGGAAAAATACAAAAAATAGAAGACAAATACTGGATATGGACCTTTTAACTAATGCAGAACAAAATTCCTGCTGAGTCTTTATTAATTCAGATCCACTTAAATATTTTACAGCCTTTTCTTTTAAAATATTCAATTTATATTTAATAATAATGGCTGCATTCCATTCATTGCTCATCCTGAGCTATTACTACTTATTATTATTTTCCAGACAGCCGTACTCATACACAGCCAGCTGATCACTATGCACGGGATGCTCTCTGCGTTTCTGTGTTGTCACTGGCAGAGTTTCTATTCTTGTCCCCGGCATTCTCCCAGTGAACACGCCTGTGGCACACACATTCACAAACACACTGGAAATGCATGTGCTACTAATGCTAATCGTTTTGACAGGGCCTCCAACTGACAAACACAGGAGATTTCATTCACTGCTGGGAACACACACTATAATCCCCAAGCTGACTTCATGACATATTACTCTACTGGAAACTTTAGGACAGCATAAGTTCTAATAAGGATGTGATAACGTGAGGCCTCATCACAATTTTATAAATAAAATTTGAAATGACACTGGATTCAATATATTTGGCTTCCAAATGTATCTGACTTGCTGCTGAATGAATGATTTTTATGTTCTTTAATAGTGTTTCTTTTGATAGAGTATGCACTTTGAAGTCATGCCATGCTTCCTGAGTGAGTGATGGGTCTGGTAATGGCCCAGATGAGGCAGTGTTTTTATATATAGGGTGGTGAGAATGTCCACTCTATGTAAAACGGGACATGATGTGGAACATGATCATTTAAAAAATATGTGACTTTGCGGTTAAGACGGAGGTTCAATTCCACAGTGAAACACATAATGCTTGGGTAGAATGCCATTCATATATATATATATATATATATATATATATATATATATATATATATAATGTGAATCTGGCAGTTGTTATGCTCATTGTGTCCACCTCATGATGAATGGGCCAATAGTAATGCTCTAAATGAAATTTTTTCAGTAAAGATGCACATATTTCCCTTTTGATTTGTGGTGTTGTGTTGATACGATCCTTTGCAAGGGAAATGTGTCTCTGAGAAGAGTTTGAAAGCTATTTAAACAGTTGGAAGAGTTTGAGAGAGGTAGGGCTCACAGGGCTCTGGGAAGCAAAATGCCCTTCATCCTGTAAGTGCCAGCACGACTGGCACATGGCTGCACAATGCAGAACTACATGCACACAGACTGTCATGACAACTGCCCTTGGCAGAATGGCAGGTGGTCATCTTCAGTGATGAGTCCCCCTGATGTCTTGAGGGAGATAACAAAATTCAGTCTGTGAAGGCACGTTGGTCAGCCCCAACATATGGTAAATGGGTTGAAACATGGCAATCCAATGCCATACTGACCTGATCAGTGAAGAACAGGGTGAAAGGAGGCTAACAAAGTATGCTTGGAAACAGATTGTTCTGTCCTCTAAGTGCAGCTGATACAAAGGAGATTATACGAGTGAAGAACAACTAAGGTGATTATATCTTCACATCTAGATGCTTGATTGACCAATTAAGAGGAGAGGCCATTTTAACACTAGAGGAAAATGTCCAAAACAATGACCACTGAAACATCCAGCAATGCTTAGGGGTCAATATATCCTGCCCAGTATATAGCTATGATTGGAAATTAAGACATTGGTGACAGCTGCAAGATAGACTATTAGCCACTGTGAATCTGTTTCAACATGGGGAACCTCTTTAATGTTGTCCCTCAAACAGGCAAACAGCTGGTATGTCTGTTGAATGCCTGCAGTGCCCAGAATGGGAGAAACACTGTGTCAGTAAAGGAAGCCAGGCCTACATGCTGATTAACAAACTGCAGGTTTAAGGTTACATCCAGACCACTACACTCCATCACAAGTAGAGTGTGTGTGGCTCATCCACAAGTTTAGATGAGGTAATTGTCAGTCCTCAGTAAACTCTCTTAATCATTTGAGGTAATTATTAGCCACCCTAAAAACAATATTAATTGTACAGACAGCAGATGCCATGACAAGCTCACAGGGTGAAGACACCAGGTTCCACCAGTGATCCTAAAGCACTCAGAAAGCATTGCATATATCATCTGTATTGATGAGGCCCTTGCAAGACAAATGGCCTCCTGATCTGCTAGCTCCAGCCTGCAATCCATCACTGGTGGCTCTCACCCAGCAACTGCAGCCAAATGTCGAGAGGATCTGGATGTAGATCTGCTACCTGGCCCACCAACTGAGACAGAGTTTAATAATGACCCTCTTAGAATGTATAACAGCAGTGTTAAACAGTGGCTAGTTTAAGAGTCTCATACAAAGTTGCCCTACATGTGTTGGAAGCAGCATCTTCTGAATTATTGAACGAAGCCATGTGTCCTGTTCTGTGTGTAGTTCTACAATATTTGTTTCATAAGAAAAAAAGTAAATCCACACAAAGACAGGACATCAATATTGGAAATTCAATGGCTATCAGTTCTGGGCACAATTTACAGTAATTTAAATGTTATAACCATTAAGATTTTCACTATAGTTGATAAAGTTATCACTAGAGCTGTGGATGTTTTCGCTACAGCTGTAGAAGCTTTCATTTGAGCTGTTCAGGGTTTCACTAGCTACCAAGGTTAACAGTTATCTTCCGTTTCTGAGCTGTAGACGTAGTGATTAAATGTGTTAAAAAGCTTCTAATGGAGCTGTTGAAATTATAACTAGAGCATCTGGAGTTTTCACCAGAGATGAGTGGAAAGGGTTATGCTTATTAACAAACTGTATAATACCAAACAAATGAGTAGTGTGTCTTTACTGCTCACCCCCAGCAGTAGTATAATCACTCAAATGACAAGGTCTCTGAGCTGGAGATATCAGTGTTAGCCTCGCTAAGTGTTCTCTTTTAAACAAATGAAAACTAACCTGGAAGAGTTGCTGTTTCAGTTTCTGGATCTCTGACAGGTTGAGTTCACTGAACAGATCCGACACGGGATGTAGCACCTCTCCCTTTCTCCCTCCAGGTCGGTGGTAGTCACCATTCATCTTTGGCCCATGGCCATTACACCCATTACACTTGTTACTGTCCTCATTATTGGGACTGAAACCAGTGGCAGAGGTGCCGTTAGTGGTGGCCTCCTCTGCAAACTTGAATCCTTCTACAGCAGAGATGGTTATGTGCGTGCTGGCTCCATACACACAGTCACTTAGGCTCATGTGGTTAGCCAGCTCTTTCCTCAGATTGTTCTTCTGCTCCCTCTCACTCTTCAGAGCATCCAGAGCCTCCTCTAGCTGACCTTCAGAGATGTCTTTCAAACGCAGTGCATCTTCCAGTTGGCTGTTCAGCAAAACTGTTTCCTCCTCCAGCACTTTAATCTCATGCTTCAGACCCTCATATTCCACCTGTGGAGGGAAGTTGGAGGAAAGTAGAAAGGAAGGTTAATGGAAGGAACTGTACATACCTACATCCAGTTTCTTTGGTTTCACACTGCAGTTTAGAGATTGCAGTTAAGAGCTCTGCTCTCTCATGTTGTCACCTACATGGGCTGTGTCTCCCTGTACTTGACATTGATTGGTTTGTAGAGGGGTGTACATCAGATGTTGTTGTGTTGTCAATTCAGAGTTGCCTTTCTAGGTGTTGTGCCAAATTCTGCCTCCCTGCCAGAATCTCACAGAAACTCCCTCCATGTGCATGTACATCACTCAGTAGAATAACTGCAACAGTTAACTTCAGATTGCTTATGTTTGTTTATAAGGGTTTATCTACACCTATAGAAGATATTGAAATTGCAAGCATCCTCTGTCGCACCTAAACTGCTACATGACAGACATGTACATGAAGAAGAGTCATACAAGGTATGTGTGAAAGCACCCTCAGGAATCTCATACATAAATCATAAATGGAATGCAGGCAAGAAATTAATGTACACTGAACGTTGCATTAGGAAAGTATTCACAGCGATTTACCTTCTGCACATTTTCTTATGTTACAGCCTTATTCAAAAAAGACTGAATTCTACACACAATACCCCACAATGACAAAATGAGATACGTTAGTCTTTGCAAATCCATACATACAGTAAGTATATGTACATAAGTATTCACAGCCTTCGCTCAATACTTTGTTGAAGCATCTTTGGCAGCAGTTACAGCCTCAAGTCTTTTTGAGTATGATCCTACAAGCTTGGCACCTGTTTTGGGGACGTTTGTCCCATTCTTCTTTGCAGAACCTCTCAAGCTCCATCAATTGGATGGGGAGGGTTGGTGCACAGCTGTTTCTAGATATCTCCAGAGATATCAGGTTCAAGTCTGGGCGTTGGCTGGGCCACTCAAGGACGTTCACAGCATTGTCCTGAAGCTACTGCTTTGTTATCTTGGCTGAGTGCTCAGGGTTGTTGTCCTGTTGGAAGATAAACCTTCATCTCAGTCTCACGTTCAGAGCACTCTGGAGCAGGTTATCATCAAGGATGTCTCTGTACATTGCTGCACTCATTTTCCCTGGATGCTGACTAGTCTCTCAGTTCACAACCCCCCCTCACGGTCCGCAGTACAATTGTCAAGTGCTCACCCGTCAGTGGTGACAAAAAGGTTCGAGAACCACTTGGCTAGGTAATAAGCAGTGCCTGGTTTCCTCCAGACATGATGCTTGGCAATCTGTCCAGAAAATTCTAGCTTTTTGTTTCTCATGGTCTGAGAGTCCTTTAGGTGCCTTTTGGCAAACTCCAGATGGGCTGTTGTGCCTTTTACTGAGGAGGGCTTCCGTCTGGCCACTCTGCCATACAGGCCTGATTGGTGGAGTGCTGCAGAAATGGTTGTCCTTCTGTAAGGTTCTCCTCTCTCCACAGTGCAACGCTGGAGCTCTGTCAGAGTGACCACTGGGTTCTTGGTCACCTCTCTGACTAAGGGCCTCCTACCACAATCAGCTGGGCAACCAGCTCTTTGAAGAGTCCAGGTGTTTCCAAAGTTCTTTCATTTATGGATAATGGAGGCCACTGGGTTCATTGGGATCTTCAATACAGCAGTGTACTCCAATCAAATTTGATAAACATCTGAAAGATGATCAGTGGAAACAAAACACACCTGAGCTCAATTTTGTGATGGCAAAAGCTGTGTATACTGATGTACATGTTCTATTTTTGTGTTTTTATTTTTAATGAATTTACAAACCTTTCAAACAAACCTTTCTCACTTTGTCATCGAGAGGTACTGTGTGTAAAATTTTGAAATGAAAAATGAAATTAATACATTTTGGAATAAGGGTGACACAAGACGTACAGAAAGTGAAGCTTTATGAATACTTTCCGGATGCACTGTATCTTTGGTTGTGCAAGTGTGTGTGTTCACCTGATTCTGCTTGAGTGTGGACACTAGCTTCTGCAGAGTGATGTTCTCCTCTTCCAGCTCGGTGTAGTCCTGCAGCAGCCTGGCTTCTCTGAACTTGTATTCCTTTATCTCCTCCCTCATCCTGCTCTTCTGCAGCTCCAGCATTTCATTACTCTGCAGCAAGGAGAGAAGGCCAGAAAAGAACAATGGGGGAGGGTAAGAGAGAAGCTTGAGAAAAGCAGGTAGGTTCATATTTATTCACACCAGGTCTTGTGTTTCATAGTGTAACCATAGTGGCAGTGGGGAGCCATGATTCCCAAATCAATTACAAATGAATGGTTTTATTAAATAGGTGCAGCAGTGCACTTTAACTTGGATCTGGGGCAGTAAAGAAAGACTCCAGAAGAAAACCGCGTCTGTTCCAGTAATGATGCATACGTTTCGAAGAGTCTCCGAAGCGTTATAATGAGGAAATAAGCATGACGGTGTATGGAAGAGAAAATCAACCTATGTTGAAGCCAAGAATCAAACATTACGCAGCAATGGAGACCATAAAGAGCATCCATAAATAACAAAACAAGAGTAGTGTAGAAAATATAAATGTGTAGAATCAACAAGCAGGACTAGTCAACTTTGTAAACATATAAAATCACCTGCTTAATGGTGTCCTATTTAAAGTAGCACCAAGAGAGCAGCAGACTTTTTAAAGGCTAAGTTGTAAGGTGTGGCATTCATGGATCTCCAATGAGCCTTGGGCACCTGTAATGTTTGTGCATGCTGAGCAGACAATGAGACACAGGACACAGATGGGAATGGGCAGAGCAAGGGCGGAGACAGGACCCAAACAAAACAAAACACGTGCTCAGAAGCACATGGGGAAATCACAAAACCAGAAGAGCAAACAGGACTGACCCATGACAACACCCGTGAACCTGTTGCTGGTTCACCTGTTCTTCCTCTTTTAGCACCTTTGGGAGGTACGGACCATTGCATAAAAGTAACACCCCACAAGGCCTGTCTGATGTTTTGGAGATGATCTGACCCAGTTCTCTGGCTAATACAGTTTGGATCTTGTCAAAATGTCATTTTTCCTGCTTTCAACACATCTATTCACTCTGCCATTATAAGTGTTATTCACTTCAGCTCTCTGTGTGTCATGTCTGTCTCTTGTGAGCCCTGTCTCCCCTGTCAGTTTCCCCCATGTGCTCCTTAGCACATGGTTTGTGTTTGTTTTGGTTCTGTCTCCTCCCTTGCTCCGCCCATTCCCACCTGTGTCTCATTTGTAACCATGCCCCTTTGTAATCAGTAGTTTCAGGTGTGTCCAGTGTTTTGTATTTAAGACCCTTTGTTTCAGTCTGTCTTGGTCAGTCCTTTTGTTTCTGTTTGGTTACCTACCAGGGTTGTATTAGTTAGTATTCCCTGGTTTTGTTTGTTTCCAAGCCTTGTTTTTCTTTATTTATTAAGTCATCTTCCCCTGCATTTACCTCCACACCCTCGTTCTTATACTGTCTGCTCGCACCTGACACTGTGGTTTTAAAGATATGGCTGAATGTTGTAAATACTGATAGTAGCCTTTGGTAAGTTTCATGTTACCTATGTTATTAATATTATCATTAATCATAATGTCAATGGCAATTTATGAGAATAGTTAACATAATCTGAATTATGGCAAATTGTAATTTGCTATATATATATATATATATCGCTTATCTGTTATACACAAACTGTGGTGAACTGATTAAAGTATTAAGAAAACAGACTCTGAGACTCTTCCTATCCTCTGTGAAACCATTCACGCATTTCAAAACACTGCTGACCAAACATTCAGGGTGAGAGCCCAGTGTAGACTGTAGGTCCCAACACACACACAAGCACACTCGCACATCCTCACACATACACACATCCGGAAGTGCTGACCCAGACTCTAGCCTGTGAGTGCAGCAGAAGAGAGTTAATGGACAGGTCCTGTAGAGACACAGAGACAGCTGGGACTGCAAGAGCCCCTTCACTGCTTTACATTCTGTTCACACATCTTAGATCAGATGGGTTTACTCTTCTCTACAGTACAGTCAACTGTAACTACTCTACACTGACATAATTCCAAACAATAAATAGGCCAACTTAAAACCATAAAGGAACAGATTACAGGGTGTTTCTTTGTGATAACTTAGATTTAGTCAAAGGGTTTTAATTTGTTCTTCTGCATCTCATTTTGAGACTCAAAATATTAGTAAATACGCTACAGTTAAACATCTGTGGCCACCCCCTCAATTTATTTACTGTTTATTTGTCCCATCTTATTCTTGTTCTCAAATGTCTAACTATAGAGGGCTGTGGTGAGGAAAACCTAAAAATAGTGATCTCCGACAGTTGCACCACCCTAGAGCTGTGAAGCCATGTACACACAATATCCATGAAAGCAGGGAAAGGTAGGTTTACTCTGAACTATGTTTTATATAGTTAAGGTGACCCTACAGTCTAACTGCTGCTCATCAAGTGTGAGGAGATGGTAAATTCTCATCTCCTCACAAAAACCCAGCAAAGGTTCCAATATTAACAGTCTTCTAATCTGGGAATGTCATGTAATTGGGGAGTCCTAATCTGTGGAGGTGGAGGAGCCACAGTCTAAAAATCTTTACAGCTCATTTACTAAAATGCTTTGTAGTCAGATATTTTAATCAGGCTAATGGCATCCTTTAAAGATGGCTAAATGTTACTTCATTGTAAACTGTCCAAAATATATAAGGTTAAAGAAAGCAACACAAATCAGGTGCAGTTCAGGCTAAGATAGTACTTTACCCTTGGCTACAGACGACCTTGAAAAGTGAGCAGTGTTATTGATTACTGTATACAATGCTGCAGCTCTGCTGGAGGATGTGTTGTCTCAATGCACATTCACAGCACTGCCACATCAGTCAGTACAGATGAGCTGGACATGAAGTCCTGAGGATTACTGATCAATTATCACTCAGCATGGCACTATTGTAGATCCAGTAATCAGGGGCTATGCATACTCTGGGGTCAGGAGCAGTGCAGCAGTAAACGCTGGACATCACCCAGGAAGGAACTGAGCCAGGAAACCCCTGCAGCAGGGCCATTCACAGCCCCCAACCCTGTAAATAAACACATACTACTGCCTACTGCTGGAAAGCCAGCAGACAGAGAAGCTTGGGGGCCTAATATAGTACTGTTATCTCCAAAAAGGTACCAGTCAGAAGAAAATCAACAAAAATGACATATATGAACATTTTTGATATTAGTTAATTTACATAAAATAGCACATAATATATATAGTCACACAGTTATTTGCACTTTGACATATTTTGAATGTGTTAGTTGTTCTTTACATTGTTTCAAAATTTCATGATAAATTAACCAAAATTATACGTAATAAAGTTTTAAATTGTGAGTTTGAAGATTTGCATGACAGTGATGATATACACTATATGTCCAAATGTTTGAAACCTACTGGCACCATGCCTAACGCCAGGCCTGGTCTAGAGGGGGAGGTGGGGATGAGATGGGGTGTCACTAAATGCAACCAAATCCTCACAGCAATGCTCCAAAATTCAGAAGTAACAATAAATGAGCAGGTGTACCCCCCCTTTTGTCCTTATAGCATATATGAATGAGTAAGAAATGAAAGAATAGCCAGCTCTACTGAGCAAAATTGCATTATCCATTTATAACATCTGTATCCTAATATAGTTCATATTGGCTTTAATGTGGCTATGCAGCTGATAAACAATGTGGTCAACTCTCAAAGTTTTTCAATTCATATTGGTAAACTGCAAATGTTGTACGAATAAATTAAATTAGCCAGTAAGTTTCCCAAATAATGGATCAGATTCATAAAGCTGAAAACTGACTAGTCACTGTAACGTGACTCCGTGTGACTCACGGATCCATTCAAGCATTTAATAAACTGCAAAGTCGGGCGTGATGTTGATAGGTAGGGAGTTACTTTTGTCACTGATGAGCTGGTGACTACGCTAAACCTGAGTGCATCTGAGGCAAACCATTGTAGCTCTGAATTACCATTGAGAACGTTCCAAAAGTGCACAAAACAGTCCAACTGCACCAGTTTTATTTTCTACCTGAGAGCAGGAGTTTGTGAATTCATGCATGTATTTGAAGTACGCTGAACGTTTCTAACTGTCTGAGAGGAAAGTGACTTTGGTTTTAACAAGTCTTAGGAGAGAGAGAGTAAGAACGAGAGAGCAAGAGAGAGAGAGAGAGAGAGAGAGAGGGAGAGTGTATGTGTGTGTGCGCGCGCGTATGTGTGTATGCGGGTGTGCGTATGTGTGTATGCAGTGTCTTTATGCCGACCTCAGGCCATTCCTCTTATTCTCCAGCTTAGCAATGGATTTGCCCTCTACAATGGACCATGGCGACAGTCTCTGACCCCAACACCACCCTCTGCCTCTGATGACTGCCGACATGCGCGCGCACGCACGCACACACACACACACACACACACGCACGCACACACACACACACACACACACACTCTCACACTCAGACAGGGATGCACTGTTAATGACCCTGACATATCCTTGACTACTTGACCTAAAGGTTCATGAAAAGGTAGATGACGAGTAATGTCTGTACATGTGTTCATACTGTCTTCCAGGTTGTAATGTTATCACTAAGGCTGTAACAGTATGCTATTCTCTATTCAGTAAAATGCTCAGTTTCTGGACCACAGCTCAGTTTTTCAGTATTGTTTTCCTTTTTTTTTTATTTAAAAGTTTTATTAACTTAAAAATACAAACGTAAACAACATTTTTCTACATAAAATAATTCTGAATGACAGAAAAGATGAGTCAAACCAATGTTTAAATAAATGTCTGAAAAAGCAACAACACATGCCAAAAAAACAAACTTGAATAAACAAAGAAAACATCTGGAAATATCTTACCAGTTGTACTTGCTTAATTTGAATTGAGAATTGTTGCAGCAGGTTCTCTCACTGTGGTGGTTGTTTGGTGCTTGTGTATCAGCATATAACACATCTAATTGAACTGATAAACCTATTAACTAGGGCCCATGTTGCTTATTGCACTGGTTAACTATCATTTACTTCACCTTCACTTCACAATTCTAGTTCAAATTTTATTTCATACCTGGGCAACCCACAAACAACTGAGAGGGTTGTCTTTTTTCACAGTTAGCAGTCACTCCAAATATCCAAATATCTGTGGACAGGTTTCATACTATGTTTCATTGTATATCAGTCTTAAAGGAACAGTCCTGAAACAGTCACATTTCCATCACACAAACATCACAATTACACAAGTGAAATTGCCCTTTAAGATCATTGGGACACCTGCTTGTTTCTTCTGACATCAGATTTTGCTTTTACTGGAGGACCTGTTGCTACTTTCTAAGGAAGTCTTTCTACCAGTACCTGTTTTCCACGATTATGTTCTGTCCTCTGAAAAGGGCACGGGTTCACAGAAATGGACATTCTGTCACTTTCATTAACCTGACACAGCTATTTCTTTGTGTATTTTCATAACCATATGTCTGATCATTACATCACATATCTTATCCAAGCGTTTACAGATCACTGCTATAGCAAGCTTCCAATAAAGTTACTCAAAGGCTCATGAGTGTTAGGTCTCGGTATCACTGGTTTTCCACAACACTGCTAATGACAACATGTGCTATTTGAACAAAATATTGGGACACCTTCACATTCATTCTCAAATCAAGGGAATAAAAATAGATTATCCTGCCCTCGGAGCGGCGGCGTCGGCGGTCAGCCCCGCCCTCGGAGCGGCGGCGTCGGCGGTCGGCCCCGCCCTCGGAGCGTCGGCGTCGGCGCGAAGCTCCGCCCTCCGGACCGCGACCTTGCCGTTAAGCTCCGCCCTCGACTCGAAAGCACCCGCTGAGGCAGCCGCTACTGCGGAATGCAGTGTGGGCGCCTTGATCACGAGAGGAGCCACAGCACGCGGTGCAGGCACAACTCGGGTAGGTGGCGCTACTGAGGCCGCTGAGGTTTGAGGTTCACTGGGCTGGACAGTCCTGCGCACGTAGCTCAGGAACTGCCAAACATCGGACTCATCCTTGAGCCCAGATCCCCCCATAACCGCCTGCCAGCAGGCCTCGCCTCTCGCCTCATCTGGCTTGAGGCTTGCAGCGCCAACCCTCAGCGCCCCCCCCAAAATTCTCCCCACCGTTCGAGGAGCAGTCCTCCGGTGAGGGGGCGCCCCGAGTGCGCCGCCTATGGCGCTTTCTTCGCCTGCTGGTCCCCATAGCATCCTGCTGCTCCTGCAGTCCACCAGAGAATGGATCCCGGCGGATAGCCAGACGGGATCCGGCAAACCTGGACAACCCTACTACGTCCATGATCGGTCGTTCTTCCTGTAACGTCTCACGGCACAGAGGTAGGAGGCGGAAGTACTTGCAGGGTTGTATTTAATGATATATAACTTACAATTGGTAGCAGACACGAAACACGACACAGGTAACCAACTAGACACATACAAACGAGAAGAACGACAAGGACTAACTGAGACAAGGGAGTTATATACACACACGATAACGAGACACGGCTGGGACATGATAACAATGGGGCAGGGTTACAGATGGAACAGCTGGGAATGGGAGGAGACATGACATGTGCTCAAAAGCACATGGAACAGTAAACACAACACAACACAGACCAGCGGTACGTGACAGGGTTGATGAATGTAGGCTGCACGCAGACCCTTTAACTTGGAAACCTAAATATGGTGAATATATATCCAATACTAATAAAATATATTGTATGAACCAAAATATTTTGTTCATAATAAAAAACAGAAATATTGTGTAATGGTCATGTGTTTTTAAATACACAAAATATTTCTATTTGAGAGGATGGGCAGATTATTTTCTAAGGTTTTCTTTAAGGATTGAAACGTTTGACTGGTACTGTATTGTATAAGATCTTGACCTATGAGTTGAAATTTTATAAATGTCTATTTTGTTTTTGAGCCAGATTGCTCACCTTTAATACTTAAAAAATAGCTGTAATCCATTCAACGGGCTGTATGCTCAGCAAGATCATTCTCTGTCAAGCAATAAAGAAACCCAGTAGGATAGAGAGAGCTGAGCCATAATTCCTTTGGCTGCTGATTCAAATGAAGCCAGTTCCGTTTGATAGGATTAGCAGTCATGCCTGCTCTCTCCGTTTAGTCTTGCTGTCTAATATGTGTTTATTCACAAAAACAATTTCCATGTATGCTTCTGATTCTGAGTGTAGGTGCGTGGAGCTGACCTCTCTCAGTTCTTGGAGCAGTAAGTTGAGGCGTTCATTTTCAGCCTGTGAGTTGGAGGCCACAGAGCGGCTCAGCTTAAGCTCTGTCTGCAGTTCCAGTAGACGGCTCATGTAATACGCTTCCTTTGAGGCGGACTCCTGTAGCAACGTCTCCTCATTCGTCTCACCATCCTCTGCCACTTTGCGCTGGTTAGAGTATGCCTGGCCAAATGCCTGCAGGTAAAGAGAGAGAGACGGTCAGAGAAGGGTGTCAGGAAGGCTTAGAGCAAAATGGAGTTATGTGAACAGTATAATGGAAACCTCAGGACTGAATTAGTGCATCTGAAAGAAGTAGTAACTGAAGTGTCAGAATGCCAGATACTGTGGTTGAAGGTCAATGTGCCTCTCTGGTTAAAGTTTGGTAATTGATTTTAATCTTCAGCCTCAGAAAGCTTCATGAATAAATCAGAAGCTGATAAATGTGCTTGTGTTTCAGGATGAAAAGAGCGAGAACTTTTTAGCAAGAAATGCAGCACCCACTTTTCTCACCTGCAGGGCAGCATTATGGACTTGAAGGTAACTGAGATAATATTTCACCTCCTTGCTCAGATCAATAGAAATAGTGTTCCAATTCTCCTGACACAGGTTTTCGCACCGTCCAGATCCGGTATGCCATGATTAAAATGTCCTACCCTGATTGGAAGACCACAGCAAGTATAAACAGGCATGCAGAGCAAGCCAGAAAAACCACACTGCACATTATAGGTGTGTGTCCAGTCTGGTTTATCAGAGCATGGAAGGTATGTGATGCGCTCACTTCATGAAAAAGAACAGGAGAACGTCAATTTTCAATACAAACCTCTGGAACAGAAAGTGTTTTTTTTTATTTAGACACAGAGAAGAAATCAGTGGGTTTTAAGAGGAAACAGGAAAAAAGATGAAAACTGAAGTATGAGCTTTTACAGCCTGTATACTGAAATATACAAGACAGACCTCAGCTTTGGGATGTGCATGTGTCCATATATTCAAGGACACACCTTCTAATGAATGCTTTCAGATACTTTAAGTTGCACACACAAAAATTCTAGTCCATGTTGAGAAGTAAAGTCAATAGAATAGGACTCTCTGGAGCAGCTTACCAACATGAAACTGACACCATGCACCATGCTAGGTGTGTGTCTAGGGGTATAAAGCCCCCCAACATCGAGCTATGGTGCAGTGGAAGTGGGTTCTCTGGAATCATCCAAACAATCCTTTTGGGGTGAGTTGAGGAGTTGTGTTGGGGAGTTGGTGGTGGAGGAGTTGATAGTGGGGTAGGGTGGAGATCATCCAATTTTCCGGACCTCACTAATTCTGACAGATACATTCAGAACACTGATGCCTGAAGCTTTCTACTTTTCATGTGTTGTATTTTCCACAGCAGCAGTTATTTTCGGTTTTGGGTCTGTCGCCTTACATGGTCTTGCTTGCACTTACTTTGGCTACACACACACACACACACACACACACACACACACTTCTACATACAACTACTATTTTAAATCAGCATTATATGAGAACAGGTATATTTTACTACAGGGATTCCCCCAGAGTGCCATTGTGTAAAACACTTTTTCTCCGTGCCATAAATACAAACCAGGCTTTGCCCCTTCATGGACAGCTGTACACATGCATTTGTTGACAAGACAAGAGACATAGAAATAGAATCTGAAGTGAAAGAAGTATGTGGCCTGAGGTGGTAGAGTAATATTATAGGATTTTACAGAAATATGACTTCACACTGTTATGCAGTGGAGAGAGATCATGTGTAGCTCCTTTAAAGTTCCATAGTGCAGTAGCAGCATTCTGTCCCAGAGTGGCAATGACAGAGACACTGGTCTCCCTATTATAGCCATTCCATTAATATACAAATCACAAAAAGCAGAAGACCTAGAAACAAACCTACAAAACATTACAAAATCTTGCACAACCCCTCTAATATATCCACGATAAAGGCTGGGTCTCAGCACCTGAATACATGATGCCGAGACCAGATCATCAGCCCTACAGAACAATGGTCATAATGCTCCTCTCTTGTGCAATCCTTCACTTTAGTGAAGCCATTACTTGCTGAAGATGGCTGGGGTAAGTGCTGAACCTATAGATCACAATTATCCAACAAAAACCCAGTGGAGAGCTTACTGGAAGAAAAGGGGGGAAACATAAAGTCATGAAGGTAAGAAAATCGATGAAGGACGAAAGAAGCCCAACTGAGTGCGTCCCAGTGGTTTAAAATTTGCTGACAGGGTTGCATACAACATACAGTTAGTCAAATACTGTGCACATCATCCTGCCTTTACCATTAGAAATGAATATTTCATACATTTCCGAGAGAGCCAGATGTATACACTACACAGAAAGTGTACATTATGCAGCTTCAGAAGAAGGAGGATGCTGAGGGAGTATCTCTGGAGGATTATAAGCAGAAAAAGGAAGGACCAGGCAGGAAGACAAATCTGCTAGCGTTCATTTATATGCACAGGCACTGGCCTATGACAGATGTGGGTCCATTGAAAACTTGTATGTCTCCTCATAAAATCCCCTTCCTCAACAATACATTATTCATCAGCTAAGTGGTGGCTTTTTATACAGCTTGTTTGCTCTGCTGCTGAACTGCTTTCTCACTGCAGCATTTTATCAGCAGTTATTAGCACAGCATTTGTTGGTCTGCAGAAGCAGTCAGAGTGTGGGATAAGCACTGTGCCCATGGCTGGACTCTACCAGTGCCAGAGGTCGTTTATCATGCTTAAATTTGCTCTGCTGGGTTTAATGCATCATCAATGAAGGGAAATCCTGACTGCAGAGTGTTTTTATGATTATGCTGTAAGTAGGGGTATCATAGGGGAAACGTCAAACAGACCAGGAACAGCAGACAAAAGACAGACACCAGGAAAAATGACAAAAAGCTGAAACCAACTTAGGTACTGGTACTGAGCATTGCATACTGGGAAAAAAAACCTCACAAGTTCACCTTTCAAGGACTGATTGTTAAAACATATATATATATAAAATCCACAAATTAAAACAGAAGCTTTCAGAGATGCATCAGAGTCAACCTAAAGGATCTGAGTCTATTGTTTTTCTTTTGAAATTGCTGAGCAGCTGCCATGCAATGACTGATCACTTCTCTTAGTGTTAGCTATGCTGTCAGTGTGAAACAGTGAAATAACAAAAGGTGGTCTCATAATGAAAGACAGGTCCTTTATACAGTGGTGTACGCTGCTAAATTGTGCAGAATGATAGTTAAACACTGGAGAAGAGCTGAAAAATAAATATGTGGTAAAACAGCGAAATTAACACCCTGTCTGCTCCACTTTCATTCAGACCACCATTACAAAAGCCAATCACCCTTTAGTGTTTACAGCCTGCTATAGAAGAGATGTGAAGGTAGGGTTTAGATATTGTTGATAACTGTTGCTGATACGTAGCTTTTCATGATTAACACATAAAAATATAATTCATTACATTGTGTAGAGAAACACAGGGCATCTATTAAAAGTGAGGTCCCAACCCGGATCTGTATATCAGGATCAGGGCCCATTCCAGGCCTTTTTAAAGGGTCGTGTGTCTGCTTTTTTCATCCCAATCCAGATTGAAGTGTGAGTGTAAAGTGTAACTACACATCAAGTGAAGTGACTTCAGACTTTTAAAAGATTCTTCACGGATCTCCAGTCTTCATGAACTGACCAGCTCCCAGTTAAGAAAACACTGGTGAAACTGTAAGTGGGTTTTAAAAAGACATTTCTGCTTAAAAATGGTTGCTGAATGCAGCTTAGGGTTCATTATGGAACCACAAGTGGTTCTTGTCTGGCATTGTTCAAAGATCCATCTGAAGCACCTACAGAGTGTAAGATGACAGACTGTGAATGACAGCAAAGCACAGAATGAATTTACAGCACAAACTCAGTTGTTTATTGTCTCTAATTTAATTAAGAATAATGTAATAAAGAGGACAATCGATACTAATTGCCACAAACAAGCTGGGGGGCCCATCAAACACCAAAGCATCCCATCAACACCGACAGCTTTGCCTTACGTCCTTCACTTTGATTTCTGTACTCAAGGGATGGGGCCATTTTAAGGATGGGGTGGTGAAAGGCAAATGGACACAAAAGCTTTGATTAATTCAGTTGCCGTCTGAATAAGCTCTTGTTGTGAGCTCCTGTCAATATTCCTGCAGCTTGCTGAGGGCTCTCTGCCTCACAGCTGCGCTCTGGGGCTCCAACTCCAACTGGGGCTCAGTCAGTGTGTGTGTGTGTGAGACAGAGAGAGAGAGAGAGAGAGAGAGAGAGAGAGAGAGAGAGAGAGCTGTCTCTTATACACATGAGAGAGAGAGAGAGAGAGAGAGAGGAGAGAGAGAGAGAGAGAGAGAGAGAGAGAGAGAGTGAATGGATCAGTGCTATCTGTCTCCACAGAGATTGGGATTCTGGACACACAAGAGGCAGATGGTTTAGTTAAGGCAGTGTGAGCTCAAAGCCCACTTTCTCCATCTGCTTCCTGTTATTCCGAACAGGGGGGCTACCCTATGACACACACGTTTATACAACTAGGGTTGTACCCAGCTACAAACTGTCTAACTCCAACAAAAGGTCTAATTGTGGACTGAAAGTTGAATAATCACTCCCCCACATCCCCAAGCATTGCTGATAAATTGGCATTTGAGCGTAATATACATAAACAAATTTGACATGTGCCCACATGGTGGATTTTTATCATTTTTTATCTGTGTCATTTACTTTTGGTGCCTGGCCTCAATCAAATAATCAATCAATTGTTTATATGTGCTTTTGCTAAACAGGAAGTTGTCACAAAGCAGCTTTTTACAAGGATCTGGTCCAAGCTCTCAAATGAGCAGCCAGTAAAACAAAGACAAGGAAAACCCTTCAGTATTGGAGGAAGAAATTATAGGTAAACTAAGGCCTTGGGTGAGAGGAAACCCATCCTCTCTCTCAAACAATATATTGGGATAGAAAGTGGAAAAGAAATGAAATGAAATAAAATGGAGGGAGAGAAGATAAATACACTTTCACTAATATAGAACAATGGAAACAGTGAAGATTTGTGCTACTACACATAGTATTAATGGCCTCTATGTTATTAGTGTGCTTGTAGCATCGTGACATAAGAAGAGTCAACACCCTTCATTCCTATGAGAATAAGTTTAGATATACATGCTCAACCAAAAGAGTACGTAATACCAGAACCCACTCCATATTAGGACAAAGATCTAAATGGGATGTTTCATTTAATAAGTATTAATAATAATATTATAATTCCAATTATTGCATCCATAAAAGTATCCACAGTGATGATAACCAAACACAGAATACACTGCTATTTAATGGATTCGCCAAGGCCAGGTATTTATGCGTGCTGAAGTAGTAATTCCTTTATAGATACACTTATTTTGCTGCCGGCTGAGTCTAAACAAAGCCACATTCCAGTCCCAGTCATGAGCTGGCTGGTAGCCCTATCATCTGTCCAGTAGGGCGCTGGTCTCTATACAGTGATCTGTATGCTTCCATTCACTGACAGGTTTATTAACATTTCTGCCTCGGGCCCGCAAGCTGTCAGGAGCAAGGACGATGGGAGGTCTCTATGAGGCCCCAGGCTAAATTCTTCATGAGCAGTGACTCCAGCCATTTCAGCACTGCTCACTCTTTTTCACACCCTTAAATGTACACTCGAATCTGAGCTTATCAGGTCATAACACACTTTACTGTAAACATCTACAGTCTCAGAGCTATCAGTAATGGTTCTGCAACCAGATCTGAGTGTAGCATTAATGTAAGAGGCCTACAGTAAATATTATTAGGAGGCAATCTGGGCAGTGGCGAAGTTACACTGAATGTAAAAGAGGTCAATTAACACAGTTATTGCAATATATAACATTAGAGGAAAAATCGAATTACCTGCAATGTTGCACCCCATTATTTGTTTAAGCATTAAGGGTAAACCCTTATCAAAACTCAGTTAAGTCTCCTGTAGAACATGATTTAAATAGCTTAAATAAAATGGAATTTTACAAGTAAGTGAAAAGGAAAGCCATCAGAACAGACAGCAGACTTCAGCACCACGGAGAGAGACTTACATCATACCACTTACTGTAACTGTGATGCCATGTGTGTATGTATGTGTGTATGTTTGTGCGTGTCGGCTCCGATCATGCCAAAATAAAGCTCATTCGGTAATTGTTACTGGCAGATCTTTTTTTTTTTTCATTTTTCAGTCACACTCAGATCAGAAGACTATTGTCATATGTAATGAATGGTAAAGAAAAGTCACAAATAAAAATGAACAGAGAAATGAACACCATGTCACACAAAATACTTTCTAACTGAAAGATAAGATTGCTGTATCACCCTCGACTCCCTTTTCATTGTTTGCTGATCTGATAAATGATATGGATTCAGGCTCAAAAAACATGAGAGAGAGAGAAAAATATATAGACACACACACACACACAGAAATATATAGACAGAGCAGGATATTGCTTCTGGTATTTGTACCAACAGACTGTGTGTGTGTGTGTGTGTGTGTGTGTGTGTGTGTGTGTGTGTGTGTGTGTGTGTGTGTGTGTGTGTGCGGTGTGTGCGTGTGTGTTTCAGAGTGCATTCAGGACAAAGGTCTGACCAGCAGAACAAAACACAAACTCCAAAATAACTCTCCTTTATGTCCTTATAGGGCTATACTGTCTCATCCCTAAATTAAGTCAAGGGTGGCAAATATAGTATAATGATAGAGAAGGTGTGAATCAGATGATTTAATGCTAGTTTAATTTGCATAAACCATTATCAGAACAGATGTAAATATTTTAAACTAAAGAACTTGTTCAAGCAAAATATACTGTAATGATCTGTTCATAGATACATTTATGCCACCCGCCTTTTGAAATATGTTTTTTTACTACGACCACAAAAAAAATATCTCTAGAAGCATCAATATAAATAACTACAGTAGAGTATACAGTATTGGGACACGTGCTCATTCAATTTATCCTGCTTTTGTTGTAACTGTTGTGTAACTGTCTACTTTCCAGGGAAGGTGTTGCACTAGGTTTTGGAGCATTGCCATGAAGATTTGAATGCATTCACTAAAAAGAGCATTACAAGGTCAGAGGCTGGTCATCACTAACTGACCCTCATCCCCAACTCCCCAACTCATCCCAAAAGTACTGAACCAAGCCCCATCACCCTTTATACCCCTCTAGCCAACATCAGGAATTAGGTATGGTACCAAACGACTAATGTTTATCTTCTCCAGAGAGTGTTATTCTATTGGCAGAACTTATCGATAATGACCAGGACTAGCTGTGTGTGTTTGCACAATGAAAAGCAGCAATGGGTGCAATTTAAAACAACTGCATGCATTCATTAGAGAGGGTTCCACAGACATTTGGAGAGACTGTGTATAAACAGGCTATGTGTGACTAGCTGCATCTATTTATGTCCATCTATCCAGCGCCCACACACCCTGGGAAATTGTACCAAATAATGACTGCAGAAACCTTTTTTTATCACAAGGAACTTCAGGTCATCGAGGTTCTGGGGTACAGAGTTGCGAGCCTCCACATGGTGACTCAGCTAATGCCATAGGTTTTCTACGGGATTCAGGTCTGGAGAAGGACAACGATGAGGTTTAATTTTAATTGAACCAGGAAATGTGAAGGTTGATTCACAACACCTGTTGTGAAAATTTTGCCATTAAGCTCCTTGTTAGAGAACAGCAAGTTGTGCAAAAACAAACTGAAACAAAACAGTTGGACATGTGCATTCAAATGTTTGGAGAAGGACACATTAAGTTCACCTTTAAAGGCTAGAGTGCATTGTAGTTTCATTCTGAATTTCACCTGAAACCAAACAGAGCGAGAGGGTCGGGGGAGGGGGGCGGGTGGGAGGTGTAAATGGTGATGGTGCTTGGTCCGATACTTTGGGGATGAGTTGGGGAGTTGATGGTGAACTGGGGTGACCTGAAAAATGCTCTTGTTGCTGAATGAAAAAAAAATCCTTACAGCAGCGCTCCAAAATCTAGTAGGACACCTTGCTTGGACAGTATCCATCGAAAGGAGGATAAAATCAAAGCATGTATTCCAATACTGTAGCAATTTATTGCATTTATTTATAATGATCCTACTAGAGATATAACTATTCAAACGTTCTGAATCATTGCATTCATTAGAAGGACTGTTCACAAACATTTGGACAGTTCAGTGTCTTAATTTGTTCCCCTACATTATCACTTGTATCCCAGAATTTCGTGGCTCCCTGCAGCCGTAGACTGAGGGATATGAATGTCTCAGGACAAGTTTTTGCTATGATTTGGAGCCGTCAATGATATCATATACTTGTGCTGCCAGATACTGTGATGTGTCTCAATAAAGGCCAAAAGTGTTCCATATATTCTCTGTTACTTACACACCCCAGGTCTGATCATGGAAAGACTCTTGTTATTCAAAAGTTATTATTCACGAGTCAAGATTCATAAGGAACGGGTTGCATGTCAAGGCTAAAGTCTATTTGTGCACAACTTTTTCACTAACTCGAGTGGCCATCTCTGGTGTGCATGTCTAACTTCTAAAGGAAAATTACTCAGTATATCACTTCTTGTAGAAGCTGGCTCTATACCACACACCGCACTGCCTTGCACTGAAGCAGCTTTTGGACGCTTCCAGAACCACCAGCACTTCTCCCTTTAATTCCATACTTCTACAGAAGCATGATGCCAGACAGATTGGTGCAGCCTGCAAAGTGCTACTCATACTGTCATCCCTGTTACACCCTCACTAAACTGTCCAACTGTGATAAAGACGTAATCCAATGTTTTAAATGGCATGTAAAAAGCTGACATACTGTTAATAAGATTGTATTTCCAGGGTAAGATCCACTATCTTCTCCACTCAAACAAACTGTCCCATTCAAACACACTGTCCTAATTTCCCCAGTGGGAATAACACACACCTATTCATTAAAACTGGGATGTTTATGGTAGTGGATGTTTTTCTTGATGTGAGGTTGGGTAGCTTGGTTCAGCTTTTCGAGTAGTCCAGTTTTTGAAGACAGAATGCTGGACAGTGGGATAAAAAGGATAGCATCTTCTTAGCATTTAACTATTACTTCATCACATGCATCACTTAGTTTGTGTTGTAAGGACACTTAGCCATGTCAAGTTGCTCTGTCTACAGAAATCTAGGAGTCTAGGAGGTGATGAGCCAGTATCACAAATCAATCTATTATTCTCCTTAAGTTGGGTTTATATTTGGATCTTTTTTTGATTGGTCTCTAATGCAGGGTTTATAAAATTGTGTTGATGAAGAATGTCAAGAATGTGAGAAACACCTAGTGGGTATTAGCCAATTTTCCAGCTGTGCTCGAAGAACAAAAGTGTTTGAGGCTCATGTTTTTTTGGTTCCATGTATTGATCTCATTACAGACCAAGGCTTGGTTGCAAAAGCCCCCTTAAAGATATTATAACCACTCCATCAGATCATTTTTGATATCAACCTTAAAATCAAAAAAGTTAATAAACCCACGTTAACCAATAATTTAAGATTTCTGAATGAGGAAGATCACAAATGTAAGCGTTTTCAGTCAGTGTGTGATTAGAAGGATTTGAAAATACTGTGACAATAACCTCGAAAATAGTTGAAATATGACAGGAAAAACAGCACAGTGCAAACACTCTCATAATGGTAATAAACTCATAAAAGCTGCCAAGCTTGTTTGTCTGTCTATAGGCATTGTAGAATTTCCTACAGGGAAAGGAAAACAGACTACTTAGACAGACAGGCACCACAGGCAAACAAACCAGACAGCTGTTACACACACAGACACACACACACACACACACACATTATAATGGGGTTATAATGAAAATCTTCAGATTTATTTGCTTGGTATTTAAATACACACCTACACAATTGGCTAAGTGGGATTGATTTCTATATGTTCTATTTTATTTTGGCTTTCAATTGAATGTTTTATAGTCTAGAGTTAGTTTGAGAATACAATCAACTCTCTGTTATAATGCTATAAAAGTACAACTATAGCAAAAACACACAGAGTTCCCTGCCCTCGGCTAAGTGTACAGTTACAAGAAAAAGTGTCATGTCTATCATTTGTCAGTCCTCCCTTACTTGTTGTTTCTCCCCATGTGCCTCTAACCTCCCAAGGCTAGGTTTTTGACTCCTCCCTTGCTCCACCCCTTACCAGCTGTGTCTCATTTGTAGCCCTGCCTCCTCGTTATCATGTTCCAGGTGTGGTCAATGCTGTAGGTTCTATTTAAGACCCTTTGTCTCAGGCCTTCTGTTTCCTACCCTGTATGTTAGGAGAGCTTGAATTTGTTTGAGAGTCTGTCGGTTTGTAAGTTTGTTCTCATGCTCTTCCTTTCTGTCTTGATTTAGTGTTAATGTTCCTTGTGTTAGTTCAAGTACCCCAATTGTATGTTTCTCTTAGTCCTTGTCTCCAGAAAGCAACCCAAACCTGACAAAAAGGTACCTTTTGATTTCTACCTGTAATTAACATTGATAACTAATTGTAATCTGATTATTAGTCATCAAAGCTGTTCTAATATATAAACCCCTGAACATATGTGGGGAATCGGATCAGCCTGTTCCAGCCTTTCCACACATACAGTATAGGCATGGAAATTCTCCATGTCATATGTCCTCACTGCAGGAATATTCCATGAGGTTAGGTAAGGCACTACACCTGTCTAGAGCATACAGGAGGTAGGTATGACCCACTGTGAATTCCCTACATTAACTACTCTGTTCACACATGGGGTCATTCAGACATTAGCCATACTTTGTTTGGTACCACTGATCCAGGCATCTGCATTCACAGTAAGCAATCTTGTCATGAATTCTGCAAATTCTGATCTCTTGATGAGAACAACTATCAGAAGACCTCAGATGTGTTGCATGAAGTCTAAACAAGCTCCTGCTTAGTATTAAACTGCACTGTATCTGCATGTATTCTGCTCTGAATTTCTCATGTATTGCACAGGCAGGAAGTATATGGGAACTAAACAAGCCCACCTAGTACAAAGCTCTGATCACAATGTAGTGACTCAGATTACTAACTGTAGCCTGGCGATGTGGTACATTTGGAGCTGGTTGAGGGAATTGATTTCCTGCTATTGTTTTTTCACATGTTAGAGGAGCCTGTTATGTGCAGTAATGTGTTGGAAACAGTGGGGAGCGGTAAAGATTATTCAGGGCCTCTAGGAGGTCAGTAGGGAGTCGGTGCAGAGTCTGGATTAAAAAAACTTATTCTCTAGAACAAAGAGAGAGATAAGTAACGCAGTGTAAACTTATGTAAGCAACAGAACATCTTCAGGCGACACAATATTAACAAAGGAGGCATTCAACACTGGAGAAATCATACCAACAGAACTGTTTCTAAACTGATAAACCAACATGCACTTTTATAAATAGCCAAAGGAGTAATTCCTGTGGTTTATTAAGAAATATACAAATGTTTTGCAAATGAGATCAGATGAATTTTGAAACAAACAATGCTAGTTTGTTTCCAACCTTTACAGTTGAGTAAACTTCAGACAATGTAGGCTACTGTGATCAGGAACAGCCTGAGCCTGTGTCACTTAATTCAGACCATCTATATAGCCATTCATTTCCTACCTCAGCCGACTAATGAGAATCATGAGTTAAGTGTCCGATGCATCATTCTTTTTTAGTTTAAAAACCTTTTTCCACTGTTCTGCCTTTTAGGCTTAAATAATATTCAAACATTTCTACCTCTGTCCTGGAGTAAAACTACATTTTTCCTCTATTCCATTTTTAATGCAGCACATTTTCAAAATCTACAAATGTAAGGTGGAAAACCCACTGTACTTCCACTGTAATTAAAGTTTACTCTAGTTTAGAGTTGTAGCCCCTTTATTTTTAAGAGCGTAATACAGAGAAATAGTAACTACATGTACAGCAAAAGCTTAAAAGCTATTCTGGTTTTACTAATTCTGGTTTTACTACTTACAGATCATTTGTTATTAAAAATATAACATTTTTCATTTATAAAACACTGACTGTTTCTCCAATATTCCAAATAAAAGTTACAGATGACAGCAGAACAGATGTCTCAAATGTAAATTTAGTAGTCCTCAAATAGAGCCGAATAGTCTGGTCAAAAAAAATGGTCACTGCCTGATTTTATTCAAGCAAATATGTCCTATTGAATAATTACTGCATAAGGATTATGATTTAGTTGGCAACAAGTAACCCAATGATGCAGTGAGTAGTCATTTGTTAAACAACTGATGCCAGACACTTTCTGTGTATATATTAATGTTTCAGAAGAGTCAAATTATTGGGTCACATCAAGCAGAGAAAACATTTAAGGACATTTCTGAAACTACTCAAATCAGGTTAAGAACTGCTCAATGCACTATTTAAAAAGGGGAGGGAATTTTTAAGGAAGGGTCAAAAATCTTGAATGATTGTGATCAGCGATCACTTAAACATTTGGTGAAATTCAAGTAGAACTCAGGAATATGTTTAATAGTGAAAGTAAGAGCATTTGCATACACTATGAGAAGGGAACTCGAGGGATTGGAACTATACAGGTGTTTAGCCTAAACAAAATGCTCAGTGAAGCTAACCAGCAAAGCGGCTTCATTTTGCTAGGGGGCATAAAGGTTGGACTCTGGAGTGAAGTGAAGGAAGATGATCGGCTCTGATGAGTCCAGATTTACCCTGTTTGAGAGACGGGAACATCATGGTAAGAAGAGAGGTGGACGAGGCGAAGCATCCATCATGCCTAGTGCCTACTGTACTAGCCTGCGGGTGCTATGATCTGGGGTTGCTGCAGCTGGTCAGGTCAAGGTTCAGCAACATTGTGCCCAAATTGTGAAAGAGTGGTTCAGGTCGCATGAGATTTTTCTACACATGGATTGTCCACCACAGAGTCCAGACCTGAACTCCACTGAGAATCTTTGGGATGTGCTGGAGAAGACTGCATTGGTCCAAATTCCCCATCAATAAGCAAGAAAGGTGGTCCAACAAAATGAGTGTAATCATTTAACTAGATCACCTCCATCTTCAATATATAGTTTTTCTTAAAAGATCAAACATCTTACAGTTAACATTTAAGAACAAAAATAGTTTGAGAAATTAGTCTGGCTTGTTATTACATTACTCATCATAATACATCCTTAAAGCTTATGTATGATGCAGGCTGCACAGGATTACACAAGTAAAGGTCCTTTGATCACAAAGCCCACTTCTGTTGTTTCTAATAAAACATAAACAGATTAACATGAGGTGCTGATTGATTTGACACACTTCGCCATTTGATTAGTGTGATCCCAGCCAGTACTTACAGCCATAAATACAAAGGGCTCTTTATTCAAAACCATAAAAGAACCACTTTTGGTTGCCTAAATCAGTGTTTCTCAAACCTGGTCCTGGAACCAGCCTTCACTGCACATATTATAGGATCCCCTGCTTTAACACATCCCCTGCAATCTGAAAGGGCTTGTTAATGAGCTGATTGGTTGAATCAGGTGTGCTGGGAGCAGGAACAATAATCAAATGTGCAGGAGAGATCTGCACCCAACTATTAAATCTGGTACTTTAAATGTCACTGATTAATCGGAACATTCTTTATGGAGTTCTAAGTATGATGTCTCTCTCCTTATCTCATTAAAGCATTTTCTTTGAGGAACCTCCAAAACACTAACACACTATATTAAGAATCAGTTTTTGATACATGTCACATCTCTAAAGTCTTTGTAATTTCTCTTCTTGTTCCCTGTCTCAGCAGCCTCAGTGATGAACACCAGGCTTGACCAGAGTGGAAGTAAATCAGGGCAGTGTATGAGGCTCTTAAAAAGACTGTACCCTCCACTTTCCCATAAACACTGTCATCCACTGGACAGCCCCTGTAGGCAATAGTGTCCTATATAGGCTTAGCGAGAAGGACTTTCAGGAGGGTAGGACCCTACTTAGCAATACACTGGCCTGAGAGAAGTGTGTGTGTAGAGGAAAAGAGCCAACTTTTCAGGACCAAACAAATGGTCTTGGGGATTTAAAAGGAAATAAAGCTGGATTTTAAACACTCTTAAAATGTGATGTGAAGGTTTAAATAATCTTCATGTAAATGTTCTTCACAGATATATAAATGTGGTTCAATTTCACCATGATCTCACATTAAGGTTAGGTAAGGTTTAGGTGTAGGTTAAAATTAGGTTATGGTTAGGTTTTTGTGTAGGTTAAGGTTAAGTGTAGATTGAGATCATCAGATTCCATTTTAAATTTAGTTTTTATTCGATTATAATAATTATATAATAGTTTTTTCTTTCTTTTAATTATTAGATTGTGAGTCAATGCCTGTTGAGTTGACATGTCTTCTAGTTGTTTTCTTTTGTCACTAGAGGTTGCATTTCTGTGTAATGTGGCAATGCATCATTTTACAGGGTGAAAACAAATCACCAGTGCAGACACTTTCTGAACGGAGATCAGACACATTTATACCAACTAAACTTTACAGAAAACATCACAAACAGCACATTCTAGGTTTTTGGAAACAATGTGCTTCTGGATTGCATTTTTACTTACACACCTCCTACAGAAAATGAGACAAGTGCAGTCTGTTCGATGGAAGATGCTGTACTTTGACAGCCCACTCAGTCAAGAGCTACCTTTTTAGGGCTCCAGGATGACATTTTTATGATTTGCCATTTGCTCTTGGGCCGATCTTGCTAGGGACAGCCTGACTCCAAGCTATGTTGGAAGTTGATTCACTTTGTACATTATTGTCCAGACACTGTAACGGCTGATTTCTAATAGTTTTGAGATCTTTTAAAATCCCTTAAATGTGTTAGAAAAGGGTTCACTGGGGATCTGCTGTTATATCCTGTGTGTGTGTGTGTGTGTGTGTGTGTGTGTGTGTGTGTGTGTGTGTGTGTGTGTGAGTGAGAATACATGAGAAATGAATAGCCTAAAGATGAATATTTGTATGCCATTCACACAAAGCCACATTATAAAGCAGGAAAAGGCACAGACTCACTTAGGCAAGGCATCAGAGACAGATGAGAGCATGCAGTAGAGCTGGACCAGAGAGCTTTTAACCACTTTACACACTTTACTGCTTTGTCACTCTGGCTCCTAGTGTGAGTAAATGTGCTCTGTGAACATCAAGTGCATACACTTAATAGTGGGGTTTCAGTGCAGATAGCTCATTAGGTATCTGGCCCTCAGAATGAATTTGTGTGTGTGTGTGAGTGTGAGACACAGTGTATGTAAATGTGAGCTCAATTAGCTCAAACCACCCCCCTCCACTCACTCACATTCTATAACCACTTATTTAGCTCACCCTCATGCATCACACTTTCATCCTCAGTAAGAGAGGAGAGCTCATTAACCTCATTGCTTGTGCAATTTCTTTAATTCAATCTACATTTTCCTTTTGTCATGAATATATTTCATATTTGCCCTGCTTATTAGTGATAATCAGATTAAACAAAACAGTAGTCTGGACCTGAATTCTGGTCTAAATGTGTGCATGCACATACAGAAACATCTGCAATGTATCCACCAATAAAGGCAGCATAGTGCATCTTTTAAGTTCAGTACACTTAAAACATAATGGTGCTACAAAGTGGTTAAGTGAGGCCATAAAACAGTCACTATTATGCAGATCGCAGTCCAGGTCCAGACCCAGATGCTGGACCTGGGCCTATAACTGAAAAAGCTACTGAGAACTATTTCATTATGATGCAGTATGTATTTTATCCAGCATGAGTGTTCTAGTCTTTATGGTACAGGATTTGTGTGCCAGGAAATTCATAAACTAATTGCATGCATTGTAAATATCAAATGTGATGCTACTTAGCCAGACAGACCTGTGCATTACAATGAACACTGCAACTTGAGTGAATGACACATACAGAGCAGGGCTCCAGGCAACAGTGGTGCTTTCTCTTTGTAGCTCCTTTAGTTCTAAAATAAAATTACCTGTACTGTCATTATACTTAAAATACTCAATTCAGAGAAAGTCAGGGTAAAAGTTTAGGGTCAGCCTCTGGAACAAGGATGGTTAAGAGCCTTGATCAAGGGCCCATAGTGACAGCTTAGTGAACTTGGACAACAAACTCAGAACCCTGTGATCTCTAACTCAGTGCTCTAACCACCGAGTCAACACTACCAGCTTTCTGAACACTAATCACACTCAGAATTTGTTTTACTGTGTCCAAGTTAGCTTCAGTTACACAAACAAAACGCTAGATGTGATTATCCCTGACAGAGCAGATGAATGCACTGATGTGACTTTAGTGTACGAAGGCTGTTAAAACAACTAGATCTTTTAGGCTTCTGGAATGTCTTTCATGAAGAAGTAACATTATGCTCTGTAACAGCTCAGGCATGTGTGGACAATGTGGATTTCTATGAGTTCTATGGCAAGAAATTAAAAATACTTAGTAGACATAAAAATTGTATGAGGTGCCAAAAAACAGCAACACTACCTGACAATTGGGGGACTTACCAACCTTCTGATTCAGCCCACTTCTGTCACTGCTAGACTGCAGCTGTTATCCTACTATTATCTGACTCATTTTTTCAGTAACTATGAAAAGAGGAATGCACTGTTTTTTGGGGTGTCCTAACTTTTTCACATGGCTATATGTTAGGTAACACTAATGTATGGGTCTAACTATGGGTTCTTTGCAATTAAGGGTTCAACTGTAGAGACTGGTAGTGAAAACTGTGGGTACTGGCTTATCCATGTTGAATTGTAAGACTATACATTTACTTCTCCTGTACAGATTCAGCCAGAGACAGACAGAGAGAGGAGCGATACAGACATAGATAAGAGCGAGAATCTAAGAGCTATAAAATCTGTAAATATACCAAAAGGAAGGGACTGTAAATAGACATTTTTATTCACAGATAAGCTAGTTTTGGACAATAAAGATAATTTCCATTCATCAAATACGGGTCATCTGAGACCTCATTACACTCACTCCATATGGCTCTGTTCTGCAGCAGCAGTGGGCTATAATAATCATTTCACCTAGAGAGCATGGCAGCTTTTTTTTTTTTGTACTGCTGCCTCTGAGTTTGCAGTCTTAACAGTTCAAGTAGGCCAGTAATCAATACACACGCCTGTGGGAGAGACAGCCCGGCTCCTTTTCCTCAGCCCAAACTCTCACTGCAGCACAAAGAGAGAGCAGTTTTAAAGCAGTAGGACAGACTCGGGGCCCACAGCGCTCCACAAATAGAGAGACTGTTAGATCACAAGGCACAGGGTTCAAAACAAAGCTATGAAGCCACAGGACACACACACACACACACACACACACACACACACACTGGTGTTTTATATATGCTAATGTTTCTCATAAAATAGAATATCATGTGTTTAATATTTCATTCAATTATTGGTGTCACGCTCCTGTCATGTTCAACTCCCCTGTCTGTCCCTTCTTGTCATCGTTCTGTTTTGTTTTAGTTCCCCACATGCGTCTCTGTTTTGTGGTCTTGTCTCTGCCCTTGCTCTGCCCCCTTTTCCACCTGTGTCGTTTGTAAATTAGCCCCAGGTGTTTCTAGTTTTGTATGTGGTCCTTTGTTTCGGTCTTTCTTGATTGGTTAATAAATAATCTGGTAGTGTGTATATGTGTGTATATATACACTTTACATATATTACGCAGCAGTGTGATTACTGTCGGAAATTGATTTGTTTAACTGCTTTACAATCAACCACATCATTATGACCACCTGCTTGTTTCTATGTTCACTTAATTTTTATCAGGTTCACTTACCACCTATACCTTGTAAGACTTCACCCTGTTATTTAATGGTCAGGACCCCAGAGGACCACCACAGAGCAGGCATTGTTTGGGTGATGGGTCATTCTTAGCACTGCAGTTACACTGACTCTGTCTTTGTCTTCCTGTCTGTTCTAGTTGTTGCTCCTAAGCACATGGGTTGTGTTTGTTTTGTCTTTGTCTCCTGCCTTACTCCGCCCCTTAAAACATGTCTCATTTGTAACCCTGCCCCCTCGTTATCATGTCCCAGGTGTGGTCAATATTGTGTTCTATTTAACACCCTTGTGTCTCAGCCTGTCTTTGTCAGTCCTTTTGTTTCCCACTCTGTATGTTAGTGTAGCTCGCTTCATTTGTTCCCGTCTTGCTTTGTTTTCCAACTTTGTGTAGAGATTGTTGGTTTGTTTCGATCCCGGTTTGTTTTTTCTCACATTTAGTCAGTCAATTGTTTAGTGTTTCATTTGTTTTGTACTTTGTGTTTTTGCAATAAATCCACAACCCCAGCGTTTACCTCCACTCCCTAATCATCTGTTCCGTCTGCCCGATCTTGACCAGAATAATTTGTTTAGTTTTCCTCCCTATGTAGTTTAGACATCTATTATATTGTATTTACATGTTTATTTATTGTATTTTACTGCTGCATTTTATTAACATACATTGGATGCCTCAATTTTCATTTGGAATGATCCATCATCCATCCATCATCTGTCAGTTCACATTTTTTGAGGAAATTATAAACACAAAATTGACAGTCACATTTTTGAGATACTCGTATACATTGTCTCCAACATTGTAACTTAACAAAATATAAAAAATCATTTTAGAGCATTTTGCTCCATTCATTACGACAGTCTGACATACTGTGCAGAACTACCAGATTCACAATATTTCAAACTGTGGAAAAATGGCATATATACTACTGTCCCAATGTTTGTGGACACCCCTTCTAATGAATGCATTCACCTACTTTATGCTGAACCCATTGCTAACACAGATGTGCAAATGCATACACAGCTTGTTTAGTCCATGCAGAGTAGTACTGCTAATAGAATAGGAGTCTCTGGAGCCAGTAAACATGGCATTGGCCAGTAAACATGCCATGACTAATGCGAGGTTTAGGCTAGAGGGGGAACGTGGCTTGATACAATATTTTTGGGATGAGCTTGAGCTGAAGTGAGGTGACCATCATCTAAAATCCTTCTCAAACTAATGCTCTTGCCACTGAATGCTATCAAATGCTCACGACAAAGCTGCAAAATCCAATAGAAAGCCTTGCCTGCACAGTAGAGACAGTTTCTCCAACAAAGGCTGATTAAACTCTTATATTTTGCTCTATTTTCTGACAAAATCTTAACTATATGGACTTAAAATGCACCAACCACACACACACACACACACACACACACACACACACACACACACACTTACACTTCTTTCAGGCAGCTTGAACTGAACCATTGTGGCCACAGTAAACAGAAATACAAAAAAGGATTCTTTCCCATTCAAACTCTTTGTTAGATGTCTTCTCTGACACTGTTAGCTAAACATCTCTCTCTTTCTCTCTGAGTTCATATGGAGGGCATCACTAACACTGTTCATTGAGTAAATACTTCATCTAAACAATGAGGAGCTCTAGCTAACAATGCAGCTGTAGCATAAGGATCAGTCAACACTGCGGACAGAAATCAATAGCACGCATGCCGTCTCACTGGAAACCCCACAGGCCTTTTGGATTCAATCTGTGTGTGGATGGGGGTGGTGGGGACTTTTACGTATTTGGGCTGTATCGATTTGTTTCCTCAAGACCCCTGCTGGTGTAAAAGGGGTGGAGAGGGGTCCTTTAATACATTTTTCTCTTGCTGTTTCTCATTCCTAGGCAAGCAGATGGTGAACACGGTGCCTGTGACTGGTAAGCTCCGGTGTATAAGTGTTTGGTTCAATAAAGTACCCTAAATGGGTAAAATGGTCTAAATGGTAAATTATGGATATATTATAGGTTGTACTGGATTTATGTACATTGTATTGGTAATATAGTTCAGCTTAACTCTAGTGTTAACCAGGGTCTAGAAGACTGGTGGAGGCTTTGGCTTTGTCCCTTCAGACTCATTAAAATCTGCCCCCGGGGTAGCTGCAGTACATGCATGTCCACATTAGTAAACTGTATCATGAATTTGGAGCTTTCAGAGCACTGCATAAAAATGCCTTTTTCTTGGATGCACTGATTTGTTTCTTATTACAAACAATAACACCAGATCGAAATGTACAGATGATCGGTTTACATTTTCAAAACGATAAGTCTTTGAATGTGAAGCATAATGATATCTCATTCTTCACGTATGAAAATCAATACAACTACAGCATCGACATATCAGGCTGTCCTAGAAGATGTCCACTTTTAACTCTGCATTAAAGGGTCAACATATTACTGATGTTAATCTTTGTGCAATCTTCTAATCCTGCTACCAAGCAGCGTCCAGTTATGTCCTCCAGAATTCATTTTTACAGGGACAGTGAAGCCTAGTCTAAAGCTGAACTAGCTAGAATTTTAGAAAGAACTCCAGGGAACTGTGCAGCACACACACACACACACACACACACACACACACACACACACACACACACACACACACACACACACACCCCCCAACAAGACAAAAATCAATACACCCACACACAGCCAATGCTTGCTTGGATAGTCCTATCCTATCCCCATCCAATTCTAAACACCATAGATTTTGTGTGAATAATATTATACACAGTTAATAAAATACCAATATTTGACAATAAGTTAAATATTCATAAGAATGTGACATTTTGCAAATGCCTTTAGTGTATGTCACTGCAGAATTACACGTGTGTCCATGTTTCATATATTGGGTTAGATTTACAGGGTTATATACAAATAAAACTCTTGAAATATACATCCTTTGGTATCCACAAAAAGACAGCAAAGCATATTCTGAATACTTATTTTGCAAGTCTTTGTTTAGAGACGCCTCCCAGGGAGACAGTGTTTTACTGTTTAATATTCATTGAAATATAAAATAGAGACTCGAAATGAGACAGAGGGAGAGAGAGATAGAGGGAGAGAGATGGAGAGTTGGGGAGGGGGGGGGGGGTCACCTCCGGCACTTGCACCTTTCATGAGACTACCAGGCACAGCAAAGCTCAACTACAAACACTCGCTGCTCTTTTGAACACAGAGCAGAGAGATAAGCTGATATTATCTGAATGGTTCAAAGAAACACCGACTACACTGGCTGCTGTTGTCGAGGTGTGACCACTGCAGGATGGTACGGTGGCCTGTAAGTGAAAAACAAGGGAACAGACCAAAAAAAAAACACCAGCACAATCAGACTCAAACTTTGACCAAACAAATCAAGCAGGTGATTTTGTAAGGACCTACCCTTTCACTTTTGAGTTAAAGCAACATCATATCACAATTTTACCAAAAAATATCAGCTTTACAATAATGTTAACACTCCACCGACTGTAACAGGGAGAATGGCATCATATCAGTAGTGAGTCAGAATACCACTACTGCACTACTAAACTGATGATGCAGCACAAGACCTCTCCCCAGAACTACGTACTGCTGCACAACCAAAGTCATATTACTGTAATATCCTGTAATAGTACTCTACTCTCTCAGTCCACATACTTCTTTCCCTTCAGATGGATTCATCTCAGCTTGTCAACAAATGCATGTACACAGCTGTCCTTGAAGGGGTGCTTAGAGACGGTTACTCCAACATAAAAAGCCTTCATTTTGGAAGTAACAGTGAAAGCAGGTGTCCCGATACTTTTGTCCACGGGCAAGCTTCTGTTAAGACGGCAACGATCACACAATCATCTCAATAGCATTTCATTCAGGCCAACAGCAGGGGAGCAGGCTTTAAAAACTGATGGCTATAAAGCCCTCTCTATCACACCACAAGGCCAGTTGACCTTCAATGAAAGCAAATTATGTTATCCCCGTGAACTGTCTTCTAGCGAGCATGGCTGGACCACTGACACAGCGAAGTCAGTGGTTAATTACGATGATGCCTTCGGGGGTGAATCTCTTGATCTCAGAGGAAGCGTGGTGAAAAGAAAGTAATTACTGGCACACAGACCCATATCCTTGAGGGTCGTTCAATGCTCCTCAAGCCTCAGTGGAGCCTACAGAACCATTTCTGTAGAAGTTTTTCATTCATATCGCTTTACCATTTCAGCACTGCTTGAAAATCAGTACAGGACGTTACATTAAAACCACCTCTCTAATATTGAGAAGGTTCCCCTTGTGCCACCAAACCCAGTCAGGCCTGGACTCCACAATGAAGATGTGGTATTGGCACCAAGTCATGTAAGATATGAGGTGGTAGGTTCTGACCACTGCATATCAAGAACATCCCCTCAAAATGCCTCAGATCATGCCCATTTTCCTGCATGTGTCTTCAAGAACTGGCTGTTCACTTGCTGCCTAATCTGAATAATCCCCCCACACCCACCCCCCTGACAGGTGCCACTGGAATGAGACTGTTCACTTCACCTGCCTGTGGCTTCAGTGTTAAAGCTGATCACTCACAGTGACACGAGGCAGCTTCTTGCAGCAACAAACACGTCTGATGTCCTGATTTTATCACCTAGTTGTGACCACACTTGGACTTGATAAGTAGCCTCTTCTCTCACATCTATCCGATGCCTTCCAAAGACCAAACATCTGCAGTAGCGCCGCTTGCCCAAGCTGTTATGGTCTTAGGTACCTGTGAAAATAAAGCTTCACCAAAGATGACTCCCTGGAGCTGAAACAGCATGCGTCATGTGCAGGATAACAGTGGGGCTTTCGACATCTCCATCAGAACAGATCTCACAGAAGACACAAGTCAACACAGAAAGACTGAGCAATAGGTGTGTTCCCTGGAGAGCATCCAGACAAGAAAGAGTCCTCATGAAAATGCCTAATGTGACAGAATTGATGACCACAGAGCCACTGTACTGTCCAGTGATGCTCGATGCTGTCAGTGCTTTACCTCTCTTGGGCCATTAGGGTTCTTCACCAGTGGCACAAAGTGCAGGACAGAGGTTCTCCAGAAGCAGGACTGGTCAATGCTGAGTGACTCTGTGGTCCAATAATCATCTCTCCTGACCACAACAGGCCTCCAGCCTGACCTCGTCTAGGACTGAAAGGAAAGCACACAGCGGTCAGTGCTCTGCTTACCTCCTGCAGCTGCTCCAGCTCGTGTCTGAGCGCCTCCTGCTCGGACTCCAGCTCTGCGCACTGCTGCTTCAGGCTCTGGTTCTCCTCCAGCACCACCAGCCCGCACTCCGCCGCGCGGATCTTCTCCCGGGTGGCCTCTGCTAACTCTCGCGTCAGCCGCTCCACCTCCGCCCGGTACTGATCCACCGTCTCCCCGCATCCTCCATCAGCCGCCATCGCCTCCGCTCTGCCTCCGCTCTACCTCCGCCTCGCCAGCACAGATCTGCGGAGGCAGAATGAGGCGGGGTTGGACGCGGCAGCACGCGCAAGGTCCCCCACCCGTATTGCGGAAGACCACGCCTACGATTGCTATGATTGGCTTGCGGTCCTTCACTCCTAGAGCTGCAACACTCTTCTAACCAATCCCAACGCAGGCTAGGAGACGTCAGGGCTAAATACAAATTAGGAGGCGGGGCTTATCCATATAGGGGAAGAAAAACAAAGCAAAGAACACCCACTCATCTGCATGCAGGAGATGCACTGAGTGCACAAATCAGGTGGGTAGTGCAGACAACACACACACACACACACTGCAATAGAGGAATTGTTATTATTATTATTATTATTATTATTATTATTATTATTATTATTATTATTATTATTATTACTATTCTTCTTATGATGATTATTATCTTCATCATTATTAGTGTTATTACGCTTGTTATTTGTCTTATCATCATCATCATCATCATCAATAATAATAATAATAATAATAATAATAATATTAATTATCTTATGGCCAACTAGACTAGAGTTTAAGGATGTTACAGAATCATTAAACAATGTTCTAGGAAAGTTTAAGTAGGGGTTTA